>JNEK01002853.1:0-101767 GCA_000697295.1 Mucor indicus B7402
TCTTTTCCCAAAAAAAAAAAAAAAAAAAAAAAAAAAACAGAAAGAAGAAGAAAAAATAGGGGAAAAGAGGGGAGGGGAACTTTTTTTTTTTTATTATTTTTTTATTGTAAAAAAGTTATATGTAACAAAACAAACAACAATAGTTCCATTTGTTAGAATAATAGTCATGATAGTAAACCACACACAAACACACAAAAGCACACACACACACGCAAGTACGCACGCACACTCTCTCTTTTTCTTCTTTTATTTTAATTTAACACGTCGTTGTTATTATTATACAAGTTTTATATGAAATTCTCGGATTCTTCGGGTGTGAATTAAGTTGTAAGACACGAACTTTAATCTTGTTAATTCAATAAAATAACTATCATAAACAGACATACAATAACGAATATATAAATAAATACTTACTTGACTTATATAGACTGAGAGAGACAGCGTTTATGTATGTGCTTTTTCTTTTTAACTTTAATATTCAACAAGACATCAATTTAATCCGAGCCGATGAATCATATGAGTATTACAATTGTATCACATGGGCTGAATACAATGTCACAGTTTATTTTATTTTAGCCAAAGTATCATTGGTATTCTTAATAACTCTTATACCAAACCTAGTTCCCTTATTTAACCACAATTGCCAAATAACAGTGACAATTATCCAACCAAGTAAACAACATAGATAAACGATCACTTCCCATTGCACGCGGTATTCATCAGTTTGTTGATTAAAGTTCCATAATATTTGAAATCCATGATAAAACTTCTTTCTAACCATCATATCTAAGCCCAGCAGAAATCCATAACCACCAAGAATTGATAATGACAAAATAACAGTGATAAATTCACAAAATAGAGAAAGAAAGAAGAATAATACCATCAAAGTACCCAACAGAGCCACTTTTGCAGATAATTGATGAATGATAAAACCATCTCGCCAACTTTGTACATAGGTATAAACTAATAGGCCAGTAGATAGACCCAATAATGGAATAGAAAATTCATAAAACAATAATAAAAACCCTCCTAAAACTAGCCCAGATGCCAAACCTACAGATAGATATACATTATGACAATTAGGATAACCTTCGTTGGACTCAAACAGTTGCAAAAGAAACCATGATATGAAACCTATACCATCATAATAAGTATATAGTATATACATATTACTATTCTACATATTACTTACTACCAACAAAACCTCCAATTATAAATACAGTGGGTCTGAAGAACATGAAACCACCAGTAGATAGATAAACACCAGCTACCATATAGATTACACCAGCTCCCAAAGTTTGTGGTTCAGGAGTGTCTTTTTTTACATGACATTGATTCGACGATGATGAGTAAGGGGCAGTTGTAGTAGAATTCCGCCTGGAAGAAACATTGTATGACTGACAATCTTTTTTCTTATCACAATAGTCATCTTCATGAGTACAACTACTTATTGTAATAAATAAAACTAGTAAACAAAACAACCACATATAAAAGCGTCCTTTATGCATATTTCTTGGGTAAAAAATAATAATAATAATAAAAAAAAAAAGGGGATTCATGTTTATTTTCTTGTAATAGTTTTTTGATTTTATTGTTCTCATCTTAACAATAAATACTACCATACATGTCTATCAACTTCTATGATTTTATCAAGTTCGAATTGAATATAAAGTATAAGCTAACTAGACTTCTGATATCATTATTTTATACACTCAGTAACTTCCAGAAGTTCTTTTTATTGTGTTATTATTATTATTATTATGATCATACCATAGATGGCAATATACAATTTAAATACGACGTGTCAAAAAGCATCCATAAAAAAGCCATTTTTAGCAAGTGCCGATTCCAAGTGATATGGTACTTGTTGTGCCAATAACTCTTCTTTACGTTTATCCATTTTTTTGGCAGTAATCCCTCCATTGTTCTTTAAATATTCAGCTACTTTTTTGTGTCCTGCAGATTTTGCAAACTCGTATGGCGTTCCTACTTTCTTTGATACATATGCATTTATATTACATCTAAAGCCTTCTACTAATAAAGTCACTACTTCGAGATTTCCATGTCTTGCTGCCCAATGGAGTGGTGTTTCGCCTTTACGATCTGTGTCACTCTCAGAAATTTGACATACTTTAATTAAAAAGGAAACAATATTTGTATTCCCAGATAAGCAAGCATAATGCAATGCATTGATCCCTATATATATATGACGACATCATTGATACAATTGATTACATACATTACACAGCACTCATTTGATCATACCCATACTGTCTGTTTGCTGATTCAATGTACCCTCGGTAATAGTAACAATATATTCTACAACAGAAGCGTATCCATGTTCTGCAGCTACATGAAGAGCTGTCTTCTTTTTATGACCTCCTCCTCGAGCAGATATCAAGTCTCCACCCGCTTCAACAATCTTTTGTAATCCAACTAACCAACCAACACTAGCAGCCAAATAACAAGGAGACACCTATATATTTCTTTACATTCAATATATACTTACTACGATATATGTCAGTCGAGTAACTTACTTTATCTTCGTCTATTTGACTCATGGTGGTGGCATTTGGATTTGCTCCTTGCTGTAGGAGTAGATCTAAAGCGTTTACTGACTTGGTGACAATCAAAGCATGAATCATACCATAACCGTATTTGACATTGTTTACAGGAGGCGACTGTTTAGCTGTATTAGGTGAGCCACCACGTCGAAGAAAGTTACTATATAAATCCTGTTAGAAGAAAGGAGAGGGAAAGAGGGAGTTGAAGGAGAGGGAAGGGAGAATTAACCTTATGATCTTTTCAACAGTAGCATCGTTCCCTTGACTTTTACTGATTGTATCCCACAGGGCGTCAGAGCCACCAAAAGTCAATGGGTCTAGCTTTCTTTGTTGTATAATAGACTGAGCTTTGGAAGCGTTACTGGAAGAAGAAGAAATAACAGAAGACGCCGAGGTAACATGCGTGTTAGTTGAAAAAATACTAGATGGCACAGTGCTAGGTGTTGAGTAGGACGAAGCCATAGAAGGGTTGCGGGAAACCGTGTATGAGAAGGTTTTTTTGGTGGGGTTGTCGTACTTGTGGGAATATGACATGCTAGTAGATTCGGTACTACTTGAAAAAGAGCTGTAAATACTACCATTACCAGTATTAGAATTATTTCTTCCCCTAGAAGCAGCTTCCAACATTGAAATTGAATAGTTCTCGGTTTGATTATTGCCACAGTCAGTATTAGACTGAACTAAACGATCATATTTCTTTTTGAAAAACTGCATTTCTCTAACGGCCTTTTCGTATCTTCTTTGAATATCGGTTATAATGACTTTCATTTCATCGTTTTCGCTTTGCAAAAGATCTGACTGTTCCTGTAACATTTTAACAAGGCGCTGTTGATCTATTAACATATGCTCAAACTCAATCTGAATCATATTATAAAGGTTCTCGTCGTCTATTTTGTTTATTAATAGTCGCATTCGATCTGTTGCATTTTTATGAGAGTTGGTATCTTGGCTAATATACGCTTTACTCGGGAATATTTGGCTTAAATCATCTACTACACTGCTACTGCTATAAACTGATGACATTATATAGAAAGGAAAAAGAAAAAGAAAAAAAAAAAATAAAGAAGGGAGGGAAAAAAGTAATAAAAAAAGAGGGGAAGATTACCATTTTAAGCTCAACTATTTTTGGAAATATTGGTTTTTTTCTAGACGAATCAAAAATTAAAACTCATTAGACATGAAATAAAGAAATGTAGTTTTCAGACAGTGTTCCGTTGACTGACGGAGTGAAGTTAAAGAGGGTTTCTGTAGGAGTGACTAACAATATATTCTTACAGTGAGTCTAATTCTTGTTGCGCGTACTGGTATTTTCACGTAATTTATCAAAAAATTGCAAAAAATGTGACGTAGATTGAAAACGGGATTCCTTGACATCTACAACAGGAACACTGGAATTTGCTAAATGCATACGGTCAATTGTAGGATTTTGCTAAATGCACATTTTCATTACACACGGGTCTCTGCTGAATCTTTGCTGAACTATAGGTGCTTCCTATGAATGCCTCTATCTGACTGTTCTTGCGACAATCGATCCTATTTGTTACCACCATAAAACAAAGAAACATAACAACGTTGTCCACAAACTGACAACGTTTCCTTTTAATGTTGATAAATAGCAACAGCTGTTATAGTTACTCTTTTTTATTTCACTCTCATTTTATACATTTTATGAGAAATTCACTGAAAACGAAAACAAGACTGTACGAAAGTCTTTGGTTCTTAGAATCCCTTAATAACGATTATGTTTCTCTTATATTTTTGCCTTGTGTAATAAACGTGTGTATTTAGCAAAATTCTGTAACTGACCGTGTACAAATAGCAAATCCTTGTATATCAAAAAATTCCTTTTTCAAGTCTACGTGTACTTCCTGCAGTTTTTTGACAAAGTACCTGATTATACCAGTACGTGTATCAAGAATTACTCTATAGTGAAGGCCATAGGAAGAACAAAAATGGTTTAGAAATTGATGAAATTCCACCATACTCACCATTCTTAAATGCGATTGAACAGTGTTTCTCAAAAGTTAACACTTTGGTCAAGAGAAAGCCTGGCCTTTCCCAGAGCGATTTGGCTGTTCATATTAGAAACTATAGCAAAATGATAACAAAGTCTGACTTTAAGGGCTGGGTCAATCATTACTTGAGCTTCTTTGACGAACATTCTTCGAAAAAAAAAACCTGAAAATCCGCTATAGATCTACTACGCTTTGTTAGGCCCATAAGACTTTGACAAAAAAAAAAAAAAGGTATCTATAGCTAGACTGTCTGAGAAAATTAGCTGGATAATATAATTGGTTGGCAAAAAGTTTGAATGCTCCAAGAGATTCTTGATGATTGTCCAAATCAAAAATTGTCCATGCTAGGTTAATAAAATAGTGTGGAGATGGTATCACATGGCTCTGCTAGTTTTTACTCTAAAAAAAAAAAAAAAAAAAAGAGAGGGAATTTTTTGGTAAGTCTGCTAAGCAAACGTCAATTTTGGTTATAACGTGTAACCATGAGATTTCTATATTCTGTTACTTTTCCTTATCATTTATTGCAACTGTTGCTATGACAAACAGAGCTACATACGTAATAGCATCCAACAAAAAAAAAAAGTGTGATCATCGCACAAACTAACAAATTTGATTTTTTACTCACACTTTTTTACCGGTTTTATTTTGATAAATAGAGGAAGACTGGATCTATTTTCTTCTTTAATTTCCTATTTTTTTTTCTCTTTAATCAACCAAGTTATTTATGGCATCAAAACCACCTCTAGAAGAATCTATACAACATGCTGTAATTGAAGTATTTTCTATCAATGATGGTAAACTCTCAGTTGAACAACAAATTGAGGTTTATGGTAAGCATACCATTGAAAAGGGCATTTTGAAGATATTATTCTGACTAATCGTTTCTTTTTATAGTCAATGATTTATTCAATGTTCAAGATAACAAAACAATATCTCTTGAAGAAGTATTAGAAGGCCTTCGCTACGTAATGGACTATCGAATTAAGGATGGCTGTCAACCGCATCTAGATAAAGCTCTCATGAAACGTTTATCAGAAGGTCTCTTCTTAAACATGGGCAATACAGAAGGTCATCTCTTGCGTAAAAGAACTACAGAAGCTGCAGATATGGCTTTCTATCTTTTTGGTGACTTTCTAGCAGAAGTAGCTGAATTTCGATCCATCATCAGTGAAATGGACGTATCTGATCTCAGACACCAACTTAAAATTCACTATCGCTGTCAGCCCAACTCATCTACTACGAAACAAAAACGGGGTGCTATTGCTATGATATTCTTATTCACTCGTTTTTTCCCTCATCAATTCGGTGACTGGCGTGAACTAGTCAAGGAAAGTGAGCAAGGTGACATGGAAAAGCTCTTGGGCTCTCCCTTAGCTAAAGAGGTGCAGGACAGCGAAGAAAAGTCTAAAATGCCAACCGCTCCTCATTTTGTTGAAAAGGTCCTACCTCCTCCCCAGGCCCTATACTTTGACAGATCTGTTGAAAAATTACTTCTCATGTTCTCTCAAACACATCAGGAAAACGGTCTGCCCGAACATCTTATACCTGCCCTTCGCGAGCAGTATGGTATGAATGCCTTACCCAAACCCCCTCGCCCAAACCCTCTTAAGATGCTCTGGACTCAATTAACTGATTTTATTGTGCTTATCTTAATTGCTGCTGCCATTGTTGAAGCTGCAGAGAAAGAATTTAATAGTATGATTGTCCTGCTTGTCGTTGTTGTTTTGAATACAATTATCGGTTTTAGTCAAGAATGGAAAGCAAGTAAAACGTTGAATGCACTAATGAATTTGTCTGTTCCACAAGCAAGAGTCATACGTGATGGGAATCAACAGCTTATCAATTCAGAAGACCTTGTTCCGGGTGATCTTGTTGTGTTAGAAGAAGGTGATGCTGTTCCAGCAGACATTAGGTTGACCGAAGTCTCCCAATTAGCTGCTGTTGAAGGCATTCTTACTGGTGAAAGTCTTCCAGTACAGAAAAATACAGAACCCATTAAAGCGAAAGTAAGAGTACTTATATTCTTTCAGGGGAAAAAAAAGCTAATATATTTATTTATAGACTCGTAAAATTCCTCTAGGTGATTGTAAAGGCAATGTATTTATGTCAACCACTATTGCTAGGGGAAGAGCAAAAGGCATTGTTGTTAGAACAGGCTCAAAGACTGAGGTATTGTCATTTGAGAACAATAGTTCGTAACCATTAATCATTTTGTTTAGATTGGTAAAATTAGTGCTGCTATCCAAAGCGGTTCGAAACGTAAAGTAAAGACGCCGATTCAAAGAAAACTCACAAAATTAGGCTTTTATTTGGTTGTACTAGCTATTTTTCTATGCGCTCTTGTTGTCATTATTGGCGTAATTTGGAAAAGAGATGCCAAAGAAATGGTCAACATTGGTTTAAGGTAAAGGAATTTTGAAAGTTTATACAATCTATTATGTTTGACACGTGTATAGTCTGGCTGTTTCTGTTATCCCTGAAGGTTTGGTTGCAGTGACTACTGTCACGATGGCAATTGGTGTTAGACGTATGGCAGCTAGGTAAGCACTAAAAATAAAACAAACAAACAATTAACAAGCAAATCCTAATATCTGTTACACATCTATATAGTAAATGTATCGTGAGAACATTGCCTGCTGTCGAATCCCTAGGAAGTGTCACGGTTATTTGTTCGGATAAGGTATTTCCAAGTTTAGACATATCGATTTTTTTTTTCTTTTACCAACTACTTCTTTATACAGACTGGCACTTTGACGGAAGGAAAAATGGGCACTGCTGAACTATGGACGACAGACAACTCTCTCTACAGGTTCACAAATTCCACATCGCTGGACGTCAATCAAGGGGAAATTATAAGAGAGCATCAAGAATTGCGTCGCCGAACAATTCACACTCGACATACGGCTCCTCGACAAGCTTCTTCTCCTCACATGATGCTAAGTCCACTTCAAGAAAAAGAACATTCTTTATCATCTAAAATTGATTATAACCTAATGAGACCAAAGTCTATTGATACCTCTGAACCGGAAGCCTACACGCAACAGCTTTACTATGCTTTTATGATAGCAAGTCTTTGTAATAATTCAGCCATTAAAAAGGATGAAGAAACTGGTGAATGGAAAACTGTGGGTGATCCTACTGAAGTTGCGCTAACTGTAGCTTCTCAAAAGTCTGGTCTTGGTCGTTCTTATTGGGAAAAACTCGGATTCCAAAAAGTATTTGAACGTGCCTTTGATAGTGAAAGAAAGTTGATGAGTTCTGTCTTTACTCAAGTCAATACGACTGATTTTCTTGATGAAGATAAAATGATTATGTTGTGCAAAGGTGCCCCTGAAGAGCTACTTCTCAAGTGTACCCATTATATGACAACCTCTAGTGATAATAGTAAACTTACCAACAACCAGGCTATCCAAGAAATGAATGATGATTTTGCCTCTGGGGTTTACGATGAGAACGTGCGCATGGCTTCTCAGGGCCTACGTGTCCTGGGTTTAGCCTATAAAGTAATTCCAGCTATATCAAAAGAAACCGACAATCAAGATCCTCACCTTAACGAATCAGACTTTGTATTTGTGGGTTTAGTTGGTTTAATCGACCCTCCTAAACAAGGCGTTAAAGAGGCAGTAGAAATGTGCCAGCAAGCAGGTATCCATGTTATGATGATTACTGGTGACCATATTGAAACTGCTACTGCTATTGCTTCTCAACTTGGTATATTTAAGAGAGATGTTCCTGGGATGGTAAGCAGTATATATTTTTGTTCAACCGACATACATAATCTTATTTTTTTTTTCTTTTGTATTTATGTTATTAGAGTCGTGCTATTTTAGGCAGAGAATTGGATCTGCTATCCGAAGATGCTATAATTGAGTTGACCCCTTTTCCTAGCGTTTTTGCTCGTGTCAGTCCAGACAATAAGCTATCTATTGTCCGTGCTTTGCAAAGCAGAGGAGAACTTGTGGCTATGACCGGTGACGGTGTTAATGGTAAACATACATATTTCTTGTAACTATGCGATGCTTTACTAATAATAAACTAGATGCTCCCGCCATTAAAAGTGCTGACGTTGGTGTAGCAATGGGACAAGCCGGTACTGAAATTACGAAACAAGCCGCCGATATTGTCCTTGTGGATGACAACTTTACGAGTATCGTAAAAGCAGTCGAAGAAGGCCGACATGTTTTTGACAATATTTTGAAATTCATTGCCTATCTTTTGAGTTGTAATGGTGCTGAAATATTTTTGATGTTAATTTGTACAATTGCCAATATTGAGCCTCCTTTGACCGTGATGATGATTTTGTGGGCCAATATTATTGCTGATATTCCCCCTGCTATGGCACTTGGCGTTGAGCCAAACGAAAAGGATTTAATGAAGAGAAAGCCTCGTAACCCTAAAATGGGGGTTATTACTAAAGCAACATGGCTGGTAATATTTATCAACTCCATGTTAATCGCTGCTTTTGCTATTGGTGTATATGTGTTCTCTTTGTACTACTTAAAGTATGAGCTGGAAACAGCAAGATCTATGGTAAAGATTAAAGGTATTTGGTTGATGGTTATCTTACATGATTTTTATTCTTGTAGACATTTACATCGCTAACAACTTTACAATTGGTCCACTCGTTCAATGGAAGAAGTGTTCACCAGTCTTTGTTCAAAACTGGAATACTAAGCAATCGATGGATGGTTGGAGCATTCATTTTATCTTTCGCCCTTATGATTCTTGGTATTTATACTCCTGGACTATCGACATGGTTAGAACTTACCTTTGTTGGCTGGCAATCGTGGGTTATCACCTTTATTTGTGTATTAGCATTCTTCTGTTTTGTCGAAACGGAAAAGCTTATAATCAGAAAAAGAAAGTGGGAGATTTAATCATATAACTAACAGTTTGACTTCAAATAAAAACATTACTATATACACTTTTTTATGTAAAATACTATTGAACTATTTGTTAAAGTAAGGAGAAAATACAATTGGTACTAAAAGCATACAATACATTCGCTTTCATTGTTCGCAAGCCTTTAATATAACTTACCATTAAACAGTTAAACTTTTAAATTCTCAAGTTGATGAGTCCTTAGTATAACGAAATTGGAAATTCGATATTAATGGCGTTAATATGGTGTCATCATCAACGCAATAAACCCAACTTTTCAGAAGTACAACAACTTTATACAATATAATGCGAAGACTCTCAAGGAGACTATTCATGATTGTCATTTTAGGTCGTCAGAGTGGAAGACATTACCCCTTTTACATGTTTGGAAGTACCCCTTTCTGTCATTGCAGATTTACTTAGTGTAGTAAACTTTCTGCAATACATAGTAGCTACTATTATCTATTTGATCCTTATTACTTCATTATATATGCAGTAGTATTATTGTTACAATATCCACTACGTGCATTAGCCATTGTTTGCGTTTCATTTAATCAGGCAAAATGCCGACGTTTTTTATCGGGATCACTATGAGTAACCTGGTGACTATTGAATATACAGCTTAAATGATCAGGAATACAAGGCTGTTATCACTATAAGCCTTAGAATACCCATACCAACCGACTCTGAGTGTTTTCACAACGAAATTAAGATAACACAATATGGGGTTGACTTTACTGGGATATTCAAGTCCGCCTGCACTGTAGTAATCATATAAAATGGGATTTCACTTTATGGATGAGGAGAGTATACATAGACTAGTTCTTGTTCACCAAAAAGGTGAAATTGGTCTCAAAAAAGCTTTACAACACGAGCTATGGGCTTGTACGACCCTAGAATAAATCACTCCAGTGTTCTCATATTTAAAAGATCAGATCCGTTGTTTTCTTCTTTTTTTTCTTTTTTCTTTAAACATATTCCAGTCCTTCAAAATAACCTTGCGATGAAACTCATTGTAATCTCTTCAGCTGCTCTTATTTTATTGAAACAAGTTAGCGCCACACCAATTGCTGGCTGTCTTTTGAATTATACTGGTAAAGATATCAGCATTAAAAACATGAAGGCGCAAAATTGAATCTTGAATTATAGTTACTGCGAACGATAGTTGCGTTTCCGTTGCAGCTCAATTCCAATTGAATGAAACAGACTTCTATGCTATGGTAAGAAAGGATCAAATATAAGTCTTCAATTAACTAATTTTTTTAATGTTTCACAGAACCCTGGCCTTCATCACTCTGAAGCTCACGTAAGTTATATGAAGCGTGTATACATGAAGCATTTACTGAACTTTAATGTATAGCCTTGTGATAATCTTGACTCTGGAAAGCCATATTGTGTATGCGTTACCGCGCCTTGCGTAAGTTATACTGCATTAACTGAGATATCGGAACGCTCCAATTAACAGTTTTCTTTTCTGACACAATATAGCCCGTATCGCTCGCTAGTAACTCGTCTGTATCCACTGCGATTGTATCTGGAAGCTCCTCAGTGGCATCTGTTGCTGCTTCTTCTGTAGCATCTAGCTCATCAGCCACTCAGTCATCCTCTGCCTCTGCTTCTGCTAGTAAGAGTAGCGCTGTTGCTGCTAGTGCATCGGCATCTTCTACTAGCTCTGCATCTACTACAAAAATCTTTGGTGCTGTTGCTGCTGGTTTGCTCTTCGCAGCTACTTCTGCTTTAATTTAATGAAAAGTAGTTCCCCAAGTTCTCTCCTTTTAAGCTTTCTCTCAGTGATCTATTTCTTCCTCCTTTCTTAGTTTCCCGCTTCCCCTTACAATAGCCATTTATAACTTAGTAATAAATAATTCAGAACAATTTCTCTTTCCAAACAAACGCCTTTCTGGTAAAAAACAAAAGAACCAGTCTATAAGACTATACTTACTTTAACTAAAGCGTATTATATTCCGAGTTTCTCTAATAGCTGAGCTGTAGCAAAGCGTGTAATTATTTTTGTGTATAACATTTTACGCTTCAGTTTTAATCATGTTTCTTTAGGTAAATGCTGAGTATCTAAAAAGCAATTTTGAAATTCACATTTCACGTTAAGCATACTGGATATCTATATTCACAGCAACCTCTGGCTACTGATTGATAGTTTAAAGCTGGATTAATCAGCGAATGATATAAAAGCATTTTTGTGACCGCTAACTCTGTAAAAAACTATAAATTAAACTGCTGTGCATTGATAATACATTGTAATTTCATTATTATGAGCAATAAGAGAAAAATTGATGGTATACCTTTGCTTGAAATATACGTATTTTGTTTTTTTTTAATTGTGCCACTTTTCTACAGAGGCAATTAGTGACGAAGAGGATGATGTTCAATTAGATCTTAATATTCAAAATAAATTATATGGTAATTTTAAGCATTGTACCTGTAAAAGCAAAACATTGAATTATAGCTGAAACTAGTGCCAAAGAACGCAAATCTTGAGATAAACTCTTTAAAATCACACGAAACAATCGATGAGTCGAGAAATGATTTTATTTCACATATTTTTGGGCGTGAAGATTATACAAATCTACCTTTAAAACAGGATCACGCTTCACGGCCTTTATGGATTAGTCCTGAAGATGGCCATATCATTTTGGAAGGTTTTTCTCCTATCGCTGAACAAGCTCAAGATTTCTTAGTAGCCATTAGTGAACCTGTTAGTCGGTAAACTCAAGTTTCTTTTGATGTGGATATAGTATTTTAGACATGCTAAACTCAGTTTTTGGTAGTCCTGCACACATTCATGAATATAAGTTGACTCCTTATTCACTCTATGCAGCCGTATCTGTTGGACTCGAAACAGAGGATATTATTGAAGTACTAAACCGTTTGTGTAAAGTACCAGTGCCAGATTCTATCATTCAATTTATTCGACAGTGTACCCTTTCGTACGGCAAAGTCAAATTAGTTTTGAAGCATAATAGATATTACGTTGAATCGTCACATCCAGAAACACTACAGATGCTACTGAAAGACTCGATCATCAACGCTGGACGAGTTGTACGAGATGAGAATGATCAAATTATCAGTGCACCACCAGGCTCCGCAGTATTATTGGTGAGTCAGAAACCCACAGGCAAAGATTTAACAATATCTGGTATCAAACCTAAAGCACCCGAAGAACCAGAAAAGCCAAAAGAACCAACGGCCGAAGAAATAGAACGTAAGAAAGAGGAAGAAAAGTACTTTGGAGCTGTTGTTGGTATAGATAAGGAAGACGAGGAAGATGATTTTGGTGCAGAACAAGTTCATTCTTTTGAAATTGCTGCGGAACATGTAGAGGTAAATGCAAGTTAAAACTTCTGTAGTATGCTTTTTAGTTTCTAAATAGTATTTGTAGAGCATCAAAAAAAGATGCAATGACATTGACTATCCAATGTTAGAAGAGTACGATTTTCGTAATGATACTGTGAACGCCAATTTGGAAATTGATCTAAAGCCTACTACAACAATTCGTCCTTATCAAGAAAAGAGTTTGTCAAAGATGTTTGGTAATGGTCGTGCTCGCTCAGGTATTATTGTGTTGCCGTGTGGTGCTGGTAAAACACTTGTAGGTATTACTGCTGCTTGTACAATCAAAAAAAGTTGCTTAGTATTATGCACATCATCGTAAGTCTTTTTCTCTCTTTAGATAACATGAAACTTACCATTTAATACAAGTGTGTCTGTTATGCAATGGAAGCAACAATTTTTACAGTGGAGTAGTATTAAGGAGAACCAAGTGGCGGTCTTTACTTCTGACTGTAAGGAAAAATTCTCTGGTGCATCAGGTATTGTTATATCTACGTATTCTATGGTAGCAAACAAGCGTAAACGTTCGTATGATGCGCAAAAGATGATGGAGTTCTTAGAGTCTCGTGAATGGGGTTTCTTATTGTTAGACGAAGTTCACGTTGTGCCAGCCAATATGTTCCGTACCGTGGTAACAACTATTGCTGCTCATGCAAAACTTGGATTAACAGCTACTTTGGTTCGTGAAGACGAAAAAATCGATGACCTAAACTTCTTGATTGGTCCTAAGCTCTATGAAGCTAATTGGATGGATTTGGCTAGTCGTGGTCATATTGCCAACGTACAATGTGCTGAAGTGTGGTGCCCTATGACACCAGAATTCTACAAAGAATACCTCTATGAAAATTCTCGCAAGCGTACTTTGTTATACGTTATGAACCCTAAGAAATTTCAAGCTTGTCAATATTTAATTGGTTATCATGAAAGGCGCGGTGACAAAATTATTGTGTTTTCTGACAATGTTTATGCCCTTGTTGTAAGTAATGCAAAACATGCTCTATGTGCATGTCCTTATTATTGTTATAGGAATATGCCAAAAAATTAGGTAAGCCTTATATTTATGGCGGTACTGGTCAACAAGAACGTATGCGTATCCTACAAAACTTCCAATACAACCCTGCGGTCAGTACAATCTTTTTATCCAAAGTAGGTGATACTAGTATTGATTTACCAGAAGCTACTTGTTTGATTCAAATCTCATCTCATTATGGTTCAAGACGTCAGGAAGCTCAAAGACTTGGTCGTATTTTAAGAGCTAAAAGACGTAATGATGAAGGTTTCAATGCTTTTTTCTATTCGCTTGTTTCCAGAGATACACAAGAAATGTATTATTCTACCAAACGTCAGCAATTTTTAATTGATCAAGGCTATGCATTCAAAGTTATTACCAACTTGGAAGGTATGGATAGCGACCCCAATATTGTCTTTAGAACACATCAAGAACAGATGGATTTGTTGAAGGCGGTACTATTAACAAACGACACAGACTTGAACGATGAAGAGTTAGTTAACGTGGACGATGTTGGTAAAATCACTGATCGTAAGGTGGCAGCTAAGAATCGCGCTTCTGGTCTTGTCAAGAGACAAGTAACTACATCGAAAACATTAGCAGGTGGTGACAATATGGCATACGTTGAATATAACCGCAATGCTGGTGGACAGTTTGCCGGTCGTGGTCGCGGTAATGCTAATACGCCTCCAAAACAACATCATCAAATATTTAAAAAGTATATGGGCAGAAAGTAAAAATATTAAATTGTATATTGCCATAAAATCAACTGCATTTTGATAATAAAATTATGCATAACTATTCTTTTGTGTAAAGTAGTTTTGAATAATACTTATATATACTTTTCTGTAGATATGTTATCAGTGAAATAAAGACAATACTTATTATGAAAAAGAATAGGAAACCTCAAGGTGAGAGTATAAGATGCAGTTGTCTTTTTCATTCTTGTAAGAGATGCGCTCCTATTGCCCTAAAGATTATCTTTTTGTAGATCAAAAATTGCACCCTTCCGTCTTCTCAAAAAGACTTTACAAAACTTTGTGACAAGAACTTGGAGATGCACATGCTAGATGATTACCTAAGGAGTCAGGTGTGCAATGAATACAAGAAAAAAAGATGTTGCTTACAAATTTAAGCGAAAGTACATACGATTTTGCAGTACCAAGAAACCACTTACAAAATTGTATGGAAACGCAACATTTATGGCAACGCAAATATTTATAAAGACCACCAATCTTCTTCTGTATGATCAATACAAGTCCTTCATATGGTAGTTGTAAAATTTTTATTTCATATATGTTCTTCGCATCAAATATACCAACTGTCATATTTACAGATCTTTAAAGAATATCGCATACCACTCTCTGCCAAACAATCAAGTGGGCCCTATTTTGAGGATAAAAACTTTCCTTTTTCTATTTTGCCCACAAAAAAAGGTGAAAAAAAAAGTCGTATTTTATCCAGAAAAGGTAAAGCTAAGCATCTGAAAACTAATGAAAAAAAAAAAAAAAAGCTAGACTAGCATGGTCTGAATTTAAAGTGTTTAAACTTACACAAGGTTTTGGCAGTCGCTCTTTTTACTTTTTTCTTTTCAACATATTATATGTGTGTATAATGGAACAACAAGAAGAACTTCCTGCTGCGATTTACTCGGCTGCAGCCCTTGGAGGTGTTTCTTGCTTAAGCTCAATTGCATTATCTATACACCGTCGCTTTTATCATGATACCACACAGACGCAATTTGGAAAGGACCCATCGCCTATACAATATGATACTATCCGCGATTATACAGTACCCTTTGCAGACAATACACGAATTACAAGAATATTCTTTGATACACTCTGGATGACGTCTATGAGCATTTACAACTTAGTATATATTGCTATCCATTTTAAAAAAGGCGATAAAATGATGATTTACGAAATTATATCAACTTCACTTGTTTGTATCGCTTGGATCTATATATTAGCGCTGACAGTCGTATCCAGACATTATAAATTACCAAATAAGTGGGGTTTATACTGAATGTGCATTTATTTGTATATTATACGACATCGTTATTTATATCACTTTACTGTCTTTGGAACGCTTTCAGAATCCATCATAGTCAGCTATCATTGTCAGATGGCCTTCCTTTAGTACTAGCCATTCTCTTCTCATTCGACCTATTCTATACGACTGGTTCTATTGAACAAGGGCCACCTTTTTTAGACACACATGGAGATAACGGAGAAAAAGGTGAGCCTGTGCCAGTTGCTGGAGTTACTGTAGCATCTATTTTCAGCTTCCTATATTTCAACTGGGGCACAGATATTGTTATGGCGGTTTACAAGAATGCCAAGGATGTTCATTTGCCAAGTTTACCACCGATATATCGAGGATATAACTTGTTCTATATCTTTGGTTTAGAACGCGACAGGTCCCTCATTCACCGACTTGTTCATGCGAATTCACCAGCTATTCTTCTTCAATCAAGTATGACAGCTATATCCGCAGCCTTATATTATGCTCCTGCTTTTTTTTTAAACAAATTTTTGAACCTTATGTCGGAAATTGATACCGGCAGACAAGATGAGTTCTACATTATCAAAGGCATCATTATCGTGTCTGCTTTAGCTTTGTCCTCTATGGTACTTAGCATAGTCGTCGGCCAGCTGTATTATTGGGGTATGGGATACCTGAAATTATCTAATGCTCCATATTTTGAACTATAATTAACTATAACTTAGGCTCATCATCATTGCGTGTCAGAATTAAGGCTATGCTGAATATTGAACTTTACCGGAAAACACTACGCCGAATGGGTACTCTCGACATAAACTACGGTTCAAAGCAAGAAGAGGAAGAGAATAAAATGAAACCCGCAAATAAAACTGAAACAAATGACGACAGCCAAGCAAACAACAGCATTGGAACCATTGTCAACTTAATGAGTACTGACTCTCAGCGTATATCGGATTTTACAACATCCTGGTTTGTTATTATTGAGGCTCCTATTGAATTAGTGGTCGGCATCACCTTTCTGTATTCTCTTTTGGGTTCAGCATGTCTCCTAGGTCTATCTGTCATGATTGTCACGCTTCCACTAAACCATTATAACTCATTGATGTTCGCGAAAACACAGGAAAAACTCATGGAAGCCCGTGATAAGCGCGTATCTTTAATGAATGAAGTTCTGCAAGGTGTCCGCCAAATCAAATTTTTTGCATGGGAGTCTAATTGGGAAAAACGCGTCCTGGAAGCAAGAGACGTTGAGATTAAGCATTTGCGCACAACATTTCTTTCAGAAGTTCTATTCAACTTTTTATGGCAAGGGTAAAGTTTTTCGGGCTATAAGAGAACAAGTGTCACGCTAAATTCACGTAAATAGAACCCCATTACTCGTCACGATTGTCTCCTTTGTTTTCTTCACAAAAATTCAAGGACAAATACTCACTGCACCTATTGCTTTCACAGCTATTACAGTATTTACAGAGCTTAGATCGGCCTTAAATAGTCTACCTGAAACTTTCGTTGATGTCTTGCAAGCTCTGATTAGGTAGAGGAAGAAACGTATTTTATCAAGACACTAATCCAGTGATTAATTTTTATTGTACGATATAGTGTTAGACGTATTGAGTCCTATTTAGATGATGAAGAAATTACTCCACCAACGACCAATTTGAACCCCAATTGCCGTGTAAATATTGGATTTAAAAATGCAACAGTTTCATGGGTTGAAGTTCCGTATTCAGACGATGATACGACTACTGTAGGCAACCATTCACAAGTAGTGGCTTCATCCGCTACAAGTTTTAATCCATCCACATTTGAGGAAGTCGACACATTCATACTACATAACCTAAACTGCCATTTTCCTAATGATCGGCTCAGTATCATTTGCGGAGCTACTGGATCAGGAAAGACTCTATTGATGTTGAGCTTACTTGGTGAAGCTGTCCTGCTGGAAGGTGAGAGCTTCTGTCCAAGAGCACCCGTGGCAGACAAGTTAGAGGCAGACACAGAGATACCTATCAATATTACTCGAAAAGAATGGATATTAGATCACGCAGTTGCCTATGTTTCCCAAGCTGCTTGGTTAAGAAATGCTAGCATTCGGGATAATATCTTGTTTGGGCTACCGTACATCGAAAAAAGATATAAAGAAACGTTATATGCGTGTGCTCTTCATAAAGATTTAGTGTTTTTGGAAGACGGCGATGCAACTGAAATTGGAGAAAAAGGTGTCACCTTATCAGGCGGGCAAAGAGCTCGTGTAGCACTGGCAAGAGCTGTGTACTCTCGGGCTAAAAACGTTCTGATGGACGATGTTTTGAGCGCAGTAGATGGTATGTGAAATATTACTTGTATGAAGTATTGTATTAATAATGTTATAGCACATACCGCTAGACACTTGTATGATAATTGCTTAGTTGGCCCATTAATGGAAGGAAGAACTAGGATATTAATCACTCACCATGTTGGTTTATGCGTAACTGGAGCATCGTTTGTTCTTCACCTTGAAAATGGTCGCATTGATTTTTGCGGATCTCCTGAGGAATTAGAAGTTTCTGGAAAACTTGGATCTATTTTAGATGATGTTGTTACACGCTCGGAAGAAGCAAAAGAACAGACAATCGAGGAGGAGATAGACTTGGATAAGTCCATAAAAGTTCAAGCAGCAACTGCACTTGGAAAACCTGACGATAAAGTTGCAAAAGTTTTAGTACGAGAAGAAAGTAAATTTGCTTTATATACCTTGTATATGCATTCAACCAACATTTTGTTTAGAAAGAGCGTTCGGTCATGTAAAACTATCTTTGTATAAGTTATACTTTAAATCTTTGGGTGGACATATTTACTGGATTGTGTTTTTTGCACTTTTATTCGGGTCTCGAGCGCTAGATGTTGCAGAGAGCTGGTGGATAAAACAATGGGTTCATGCGAATGAATCCGGCGTTGTCAACACAACCATCTCGTTCATGACACAAGCGCGATATGTCTTACTTGAACAACCAGTAACCCAGACCTTGACACTGCTAGATCAGGACATTAGACCAGGCCAGAAACTGGGATATTTATTTTCTACAAATGATGGCGATAATAAGAACGACCAGCTGAATATGTACTTATCTATATATATACTGATTACCGTCACAAATATTGTTATCGGTGCTGGTCGTTTTGCTACTCTTTATTATGGTACATTGAAGGCAAGCAAAACAATGTATCAGCAACTGCTAAGACGCATTTTACGTGCCCCTATGCGTTTTTTCGACACAACACCAATTGGCCGTATTCTAAATAGGTTCTCCAAAGACTTTGAATATATCGATTCCGGTGTGCCAAATGATTTGATGTACTTTCTGATACAATGGCTTATTATTATTTCGGCTATCCTTACCGTATGTACTGTTCTTCCTATATTTATCTTCCCTATGATCCTAGTAACTGTCCTAAATATCAACATCGGCAAAAAATTCAGCGCCGCATCAAGAGAACTTCGACGTATGGATTCTGTTACGCGATCACCACTATTTACACATTTTGGTGAAACCATCATCGGCGTGGCAACTATTCGTGCATATGGTGTAACAAGACAATTTATGAACGAAATGCTCAAAAGGGTGGATGAGAACTCACGCCCTTTTTATTATGCATGGATTGCCAATCGATGGGTTGGTGTCAGATTTTCTTTCCTTGGTGCAACTGTCAATTTTTTTACAGGTATTTTTATTCTTTTTAGCTTAAGCTACATAGATGCGTCTCTTGCGGGATTTTGCTTAAGCTTCGTGATGTCTTATACTTCCCAGGTTAGTATGAAAGAGAAAAATAGTCAATTCTTTTACTCATTGATCTCCCGCTATCTTGTCAAAAGATGACTATGGCCATCAAGAGGTTTACCCGGTTGGAAATGAGTTTTAATGCTGTAGAAAGAGTGGTCGAATTTATGGAAATTGAACAGGAACCCCCAGCTATTGCTGCTCTAAGGCCGCCTCAAAACGTAAATATTTGTTTTATTCTAAAAAAGATTAAGAGTTTCATCATATAATTTAGTGGCCTAGCGAAGGAAGGATTGAAGTTAAAGATCTTGAGGTCCGCTATGCACCAGAATTGGATCCCGTACTAAAAGGGCTAACTTTTACCATTAAAGCAAAAGAAAAAATAGGTGTTGTGGGTAGAACTGGCAGCGGAAAGTCGACTTTAGCTCTTTCATTTTTCAGATTTGTAGAACCGACAGAAGGGAATATACTCATAGACGGAATCGATATTTGTCAAATAGGCACAGAGGATCTTCGAGGCAGCCTTACAATCATTCCTCAAGGTATATAATAGAGATTTTATCAAAATTTTATTTACAAAGAATTGAATGTAGATCCTGTATTATTTTCTGGCAGCCTTCGGTCCAACTTGGATCCTTTTAATGAGTTTGACGACGATAGTATATTTACAGCTTTAAAAAGAGTGGAGCTTATACCATTAGATGATGATGTAGATGTCCCTGAGCAACGAGATAACGATTTCCACACTTACGATGAACTCAGCGCTAATGTCTTTACTGACCTTGAAACACAGGTCAGCGAGGAGGGACTTAATTTCTCACAAGGTCAACGGCAGTTAATTTGTCTTGCAAGGGCTCTTTTGAAGAAAAATAGAATTGTTTTTATGGATGAAGCAACCGCAAGTGTCGACTTTGAAACGGACGAAGCTATTCAAAAAACAATTGCTTCAGAGTTCTCCGAATGCACAGTTTTATGTATTGCTCATCGGCTTAGAACAGTTATAGAATACGATAAAATTTTGATTTTAGATCAGGGCGAGATAGTTGAATTTGCAAGTCCTTTGGAGCTGCTCGAGATTCCACATTCTGTCTTTAGTAGGATGTGTGAAAACTCTGGGGAATATGACACTCTGTTGGCACTCGCGAAAGCAAAGCATCAACTCATTGATGTTAAATAAGTTAATTAGCAATATCGTGGTGTATATACACAAATATCTTTTGTATATATAAAGCTAGTAAAACTAGGCAAAATAAAAAAAAAAAAAAACACTTCAAAATGCACATTTATATATTTTGGTCAACTTTTTCGCTACCAATACTGTTCACCAAGAAGATTCACACAATGGTTTATGTATTTGAATGAAACAGTTTATGTAAAAAAGAAGCATGATTCTTGTGTCGAAACATCGTGCCTTTAACTTCGGCCATCGGCCATGTTGCATGTGCCCGAAAATGTCAAATTTTCAGTAACGTGGAAGAAATAAGGAGAGTTCTCTATCGGGACAAAAACGAAAATATTAGTATCACAGTCTACTGTTTCGAGAACACAAGCATGTATGAAATCATTGTAGTGTGTCACTAATGAAATCGATTTCCTATCTTTTGTTGTACTCGGATTAAGCTTACGAAATCGATATTTTGTACAAGACAAAGCAGTTTAGAAGGTGGGTTCTAATCAACTTTGATGTGTCACCAGTAACAAACAAAGTTCAACTCCACATTAACTGCGTGTTACTTATAAATTTGTATAAAGTATTTTGAATCCTAAAGAGCTTCAAACGTATATTTATTGTTGCACTTTAATCTATAGCTCGGTGCACAATTACGGCGAGCTTATTACAAAGAAAATTTTTTTTGTAGATCGCTAGTCCATGCTTTCGCATACTATATCGACTACATCAAGCTGTCTAATGTATAAAATATAAAGCTACTATTTTACATTACGAACAACCTAAATATATAAAACATGACAATGAGCCATTTGTCTTGATTTGAAAAGATGACAATATAAGTGTATTATATATGACAAAAGCCGTGAAACATTCAACGGAGGAAGAGGATACAACTACCCGAGAGATAATAATATTCCTGATTTTATCATTTTTTTGCGCACGGTCATTTCTGTGTCTCTTCATTTTAATAGTGTTTCCTTTTTATTTACTATTACAGAGGCATGTAGCTACTTGAATGTTAGTGCTTTTTTTTTCTTAAAGAAGGGCACTTTTTTACCCATGATTTATCTTGTTTATTGTGCTTAGAATAATAACGTTGAAATTTATTGTTTTAAATGAGTTGCATAAAATAAGACAAAGTGGTACAAACGTATAATTCGGAGCACCTCATGCCGTTTTATATTACACAAAAACCAAAGTTATGTGCTCCCACATGATTTTTTCAATTGTTTTAGGAGAAGTCGTTTAATTTCACGAGAGCTAAAAAATAAACAAATAAAAAAAGCGCTTAAAAAAAGGGGAGGGGACGATGACCTGAAGTTTTTCTCTTTTCGTCTCTTTTTCTTCTTTTTTTTTTTTTTTTTTTTTTTTTTTTTTTTTTTTTTTTTTTACCTATGACAAAATTACAAGTGTTAGACATGTTAACAGCTTCAAAAAAAGTCATTTCAAAACTATATCAAAAACAAAAGATAAAAGACAGCAAAAAACTATCCTTCATTAGAAAATATATATCGAAATCAACACTATTTTTGTCACAAAATACGTCAGAGAATACTGTCATTTGCGGTAATAATTGTATTCATGATACTTGTCAAAATTATACACCAGACGAGCTTTTCCAATTAGCTGAAGATTTTTTATTTGGACGTCACGGGAAGAAAAAAGATGAGCCTTTCGCTGTATTATGCCTACAAAATGTCATTAAACACGAACAACACGCTAACTCACAAGCTTTAATTGGATTTTGTTACGAATTTGGTCTTGGTACTGATGTCAACTTTCAGCTTGCTGAACAATATTATATATCCTCTATCAAGTCGGTATTAATACAGCAAATTTCTTGCATCGGAAAAGGCCTCGACTTTGATCAGCTTTACTTTTCTCAGATAAACTTAGTAGCCATTATTCGTTTGGCGTTCTTGAGAAAATACGGCCGACCCGGTGTCCAAATCAACCGCGTTGAGGCTGAATATTGGGAATCAAAATTGAAAAAACGGGGTCCTGAAGCCATCCAATGGATTCGCTCAACCGCTGAACTAGACAATTGCTCTGCTAGTCAATATTGCTTGGGCGTTTGTTATCATGACGGAATTGCTGTACCCAAAAACGATGAAGAAGCTTTCAAGTGGTACAAAAAGAGCGCTGAACAAGGAAACCCTAGGGGACAAGGTATCCTTGGATACTGCTACGGTGAAGGCTTTGGTGTGGCTAAATGTGTTGAGACTGCTATGTACTGGTATAAACAAGCGGCTAATCAAGGAGAAACAGTCGCCATTTACAACATAGGCTATTGCTACGAAGACGGCATTGGCGTTCCTAAGGATCCAGTGGAAGCTGTAAAGTGGTACACAATTGCCGCTGAAAAGGGAAATGCTTTCGCACAAAACTCGCTAGGATATTGCTTGGAAGATGGTATTGGTGTTCCACAAGACAAGAAAGAAGCTATGAAATGGTACCGTCAATCAGCAGAACAGGGTTACCCATGGGCACAATGCAACTTAGGTTACTGTTATCAGAATGGTATCGGTATAGAGAAAGATACTGTACAGGGTGCTTTCTGGTATAGTCAAGCGGCACGTCAAGGCCATGCGCGCGCACAACATAACCTTGGATTCTGCTATCAAAATGGTATTGGTGTTAAGAAAAAGCTAGATGTAGCTGTTAGTTGGTATAGAAAGTCTGCTCAGCAAGGAAATATCTTTGCTTTTCATTCATTAGGATACTGTTATCAAAATGGCCTTGGCGTAGAAGTCGACCTTCAACAATCTATCTACTGGTACTCTCGCAGTGCCGAATATAATCATGCCCCCGCACAATTATCGTTAGGCTTTTGTTTCCGTAATGGTATGGGTGTTGAGAAAAACGAAGTAGAAGCCGTCAAATGGTTCCGATTATCTGCCTTACAAGGAAACTCCCTGGCACAGAACTCTTTAGGGTACTGCTACGAAGAAGGTTTAGGAATAAACAAAGACCCTAAATTCGCGTTTTACTGGTACTTGAAGGCTGCAAAACAAAATAACCCATGGGCGCAATGTAATATCGGTTTTTGTTATGCTAATGGTATTGGCGTCCCCGAAAATGCTACAAAAGCTATCTACTGGTACCGTAAAGCTGCAAGACAGAACCATGCTCGTGCGCAAGACAAACTTGGCGTGCATCTTCAAACTGGTATAGGGTGTCGTCAAAATTTGGAAAAGGCGGTCTTCTACTTTCGCTTGGCTGCTCAGCAGGGTCAAACTGCTGGTCAATACCATTTGGCGCTTTGCTACGAAAAAGGTATAGGCATTGAAGCTAACATTCAAGAGGCTATAGCTTGGTATGAGCGTGCCGCAATGGTAAGTTATTGTGCATTTTATCAATGTAGCTGTTATCTGATAGTTCTGTTGTTATTAGTCTGGTTGTAGAAATTCACATCAACGCCTTTGTCAATTGTTATTACGCCACTGCCTTGAAAACACTTCTGCTGTTGATGCTATTGAAAGTATCGATAGCATCAGTACTGACATTAAGTCTGTTCTTTCGTCTGGATGGGTTTCCGGATTCGCTGCTCCTGCTGCTTAATACCTAATTGTACATTTCTTTTCATATACCAAAAACCATTCCCCTATAGCCATACTTACAACACATGCCCACCTATTTTTTTTTAAAAAAAAATAAATAGCCTAATATTTGTACATACACAAAATTTGATGAAATGGCATTATAAAGATGCTGTAGAATAAGTGCAATAAATCTTCTATGTATAGTAACCTTTGTTAAAACCAGTCAAAGTCAATTTTACTCCAAGTCATTTAAGTTCAGTACCAATAAAGTGCACAAAATTTACTTGAGTTATTCTTCCCAAGTTTATAATTGTTGCCAACTTCAATAATCGTCAAGACTGTCAATAATAATTGAAATGGCCTTATTCGTTCCTCTCATTGTGGGTCTACCTATTGGTTATTTTACTTGGGCAACTGCATTTAACTCGGTAGATAACAGCGTTTATAAAATAACTCAAAAAGAAAATGACAACAGTAAGTATAGTGGATAGCGAAACGGTTATAAATGACTCAGCTAATAGTACCTAAATAGCTCAAACTTCACAAAAGCCTCCCATTTCCGTAAGTGCAGCAACAGTGGGAACAATAGCAACAGTTGGTGTGCTAGGCAAATTCATGTTTACACCTAAAGTTCGGCACCGTTTATTTTTCGCAAAGGCGCCTCCGAATTCAAATATTCGAGTGGTTACATTAAAACTTGGAATTGAACTATTATTCAGGACTGGTGTTGTGTTTTATGGTGGTGCAACGGGAGGAGCAGTGGCAGGAAGACTGGCTGTAAAAAACTAGAACTACCCTTAAAGCAAGAACTATTTGCTTCTAATAAATTCAATCATTTAAATACAATTAAACAGTGTTTTTTCATTAATCTAATGGTGTGAGCTGGACTAAAAAGAAAAGTCACTGGTAAAAATCAAAACAGTGTAAAAAAAACTGCTTGTTAGATATTCTTTTTTTTTTTTTTCCTCACATTAAACATGTTTCATCCAACTAGAGGCGGTAACAATTTATACAACATTTCGCTTAATTGATCTATTTAGTTAACATATTCTATTGATAGGTACCCGTGGTGGTAGAGACCAGGTAACATTTTTTTTAGAAGCACTTCTAGTCAATGTCTATGCTAAAACTGATACTTAGTTTAACTGGGAAGATGTAAAAGAGGATAAGCACCGTGAAAACTATTTAGGTCATTCCTTGATGGCGCCTATTGGTAGATGGCAAAAAGGTAGACCAAAAATATATAAAAATAAGCTTTGTTTGACACTTATCCATGCGTTAAACAGGTAAAGATTTGACATGGTATGCTAAAGAGAGCAAGGACGATACAAAAGCAAAAGCAAACATGCTTGAAATTGCAAAAATAAAAGAAGCAGAAGCAGAAGCCATGGCTATAGCGCTGTAAGTCTTTTTTTTTTTTTAAAAAAAAAAAAAAACAAAACAAAACAAAAAACCTAACCGATTTGAACAAAAGTGGAGTAAAAAAGAAAAAGACATTAGAAAGCAAAGTGACAGAAGACGAACTAAAACGCGCATTGACAAGGGGCAATGAAGATTCGGATGACGAAAAGAGCAATGTGGAAACAGAGAAAGGATTAGGGTACGGAAAATCTAGCCGCTTTCCTATAGCGGATCAACAACAAAATTCCTCCGTTGAAGTCATGAACGCTGAGAATCGTACAGCTATCCATTCAAAATACAAGAATGATGAGAATGAAGAACACGAAGAAAAGAAAAGATCAAGGAAACATCATAAACATCACAAGAGCGATAAAAGTAAAAAACGTCATCGAAAATATAATAGTGACAGTGAAGACGACTCTTCTTCAAAACGAAGACATAGAAGCGACAGAGAAGGACGTCATCATGAAAGCTTTCATAGAAGAAGGGAGCGCGATGACAGTAGGCAAAAATCGCGCTCACCGTCACGTCGAAGTGATAGAAGAGAGGATAAAGGAGCAGAAAGAGGAAGATCAAGTAATTATAGCCGCAAGTCAACTTACGACGACGATAGAAGATCACTGTCTCCTTATAGTAAAAGAGCACAACTTTCTAAAAAGTAATTCTATTGACATATGCAAAAGTTATCTTTTTCTATACATAATCAATACAAGCAGACATCCAATAAAAGACAATATACTACAGATAGAGAATAGCATTGAACTTGAAATCTTGTCAATCTACATTCTTGTTTAGTAATGTTACAGGAAATAGTATACTTTTTTTCGATACTTTACATGCCATATGATGATACCAACGCCAAGATTCATAGGTATTCTTAATATTGTCATTACAGAGGCTCTTGTATCTTCAGGAATGGCTGCGGCTTTCAATGAGGAAATGGAGGGATAATACAAACCAGTGGTATATTCAAACAAATGATAAGCGGACAGTAATGTTGCAGTCTAACAAATAAAATTACATAAGTAGTGGAAGAATTTTCGATAGGGTGTGAACTCACTGAGTGGTTTTCGGAATAAGACATTAAAATAAAAGCTAAACAGGCAAATCCAAGAGCTAAAGCTAATAATCTATCTTCTGTAAATTTCAAGTAAAATCTTGAGCCACTTTTAGCTTGTATTTCAAATACTTGAAACGTTAATGAACCAATCATGACAGCTAGCATCATTGTTGAAAATAAATACCCTAGTGGGATATTTTTTATCGTAGTGCCTGTTTCAGCTTCAATTGAATTCTCGACTGCTGGAGTGTATAAAAGTACAAAGATATACATCGAGCACTCAAATAGAGTCTGCGCTATTCCAATGGTAATGATATTTCTGCTATTCAACATGGCCGTAAAGCCACTCTTAAATGTCTGCGTTATGTTGTTATTTCTCTACATTCCAAGTAAGTTTTTTTGTTCCCTCTTTAAGTACAAATAATGTATTACATTTTGGTTATTTCCATAGTTTTCTGACCATGTATTCATCACAACAAGCGCAACAAAGCAAATTAAAACCATCGAAGCGATATAAGGTGATCGAAAGCCCCATTTATCCACTAACGCGTTCGCTAATATGCCTGCTAAAATGGCAACCACACTATTCAAAAAGGTGCCTATTGCAAATGTACGAGAACGCCATTCTGCCGGGAATCCACGACTTGTGTGCTCTGAGACATACCAAGATTCAAACACACTGTACAATAAAGCAGTGGCCAGTCCGGATAAGATGTGTGATATAAATAACAGTATATAAGCATTGATTAACCTCAACGTAAGAGATACTATCATGGTACAACAAAATACAATGCAGACTCTTTTTCTACCCCTTTGGTTCGATAAAAATTCAGATCATGCAAATATTTCGCTGCTTGCAAGTAGTTACTTACCATGTATCTGCTAGACTTCCAACTGCTGTACCCGCAAAAGCACCACTAATAAAGCCTGTCAAAAATAGCATAGCTATATACATTAAGTCTAGTCCATAGGAGTCGTATAGTTTATACAAGTATGGGCCTTGCAGCCAGTCAGACCCTAAGCATAGATTAATGTCTGCATTTACATGTTAAACATCAGACAGTTCTTTTACCCATCACAGATAGATAAACTACCAAGTACTGTTTTTGAAAGGATTTAAACTTCTCAATGAGTTGAATTTCATGATCATGTCCCAGATTGATGTTGATGGCCATTTCTCAAGAACAAAAGTATCTATGGTAACTAAGATTACAGTTTTTTCTACTTTAAATTCAGACGGTGTTATTTTTTTTCTGGACGAATCAAAATTATTTTCCAGACGATTTGCTTACTTTTTTTAGACAAAACAAAAATGGAAATTAGACGAAAGAGAAATTAAAGTTTTCAGTCAAGTAATAATCTGTGCTGTAAAGAATGATTAAAGACAAGTTGAATATATCAGCTGTGACTTCATTTAAAGACTTCGAATGAATAGGGTGATTAAAAAATGTTGTTATTGCACTATACTGAAGCTTTTTTTCCCTTTATCATTATGTTCAAAAACATCATTACCAAGAAGAAAAATGATATTATATAGCTAGAATAAAAGTAGAAAGGAACAACGAAGAAGATCGATTCAAAGGTAAGAATTTACATTACAAGGTTGATTCATAACTACTCAAATCTGTATATATCTATATGATATATAGATGTAGTGTGTATAGACTGTGAGAATAAAGGTCACTAAGCAAAAAGTTTTGGAAGTGCTTCTATTATAAAGAACCCTCCGCAAATGATGGTATACTTTTATTATTGTTATTCAATGCTAGTTACCAATAGCTTGACAATTTTCTAGTTGGAGGCAGTACGAGCAAGAAGAGGCAAAGTGCTTCAATCAAGGCTGAGAAGATGAAGGCAAAATGACAGAGGACCACCTCACTAAATACAACATCTTTGATGTGCAAAAGCTGTAAACAAGAGGGCCATAGCACATCAAGGTCTAAGGAATGTAAAAACCACGTTTATTCCAAAGCTGAGACTCTACAGCAAAATTTAGGTGAGAGATATCAAGCTTTCAATAGAAAGTTACCACTTGATACAGTTGTCATGGATGAATATAAAGACAGATTAAGGAACAAGATCATACAAAGCTCCAAGTACATGCGACAAATAATCATCAGAGCAATGGTTTTTGTTAATTTCTTTTGTTTAAAAAACATACAATCAATACCTGACTACATTTTCAATGGGAACTTTTGGTATTCCGTGTGCCAGTTAGTCGGAAATCGTAAAATTACAAACAGTGTCTACATGAACAGTGATCTGATAAAGGAGTGGGACAACTTTCGTACTTTACATCCTCACATCAAGTATGAAGAAAACCTTCCTGCTGGCACCAGTCAAGCGTTATCTCCCGCTTGTGTTGAAATTGCTACTGTCTATCAAAATCATATCGTGGAGAATTTTGAAGTTAGATTACTCAAATACCTCAGATATGTTTTACAAAACGAATTTATCGTAAGCTATTGTATATGATGCACACACCTTTGACAGGATCTCACATACTTGTAGAATATGCACTCAGTAGACGTGACTGAAGTAGCCTCAAAATACTGCTACCAGTTTATATGTAGAGGTGCACCTAACTGGGGGAACTGTGACTCTCTTACAGAGATTCAAAAAGCACGAATTCATGACCTTTGCCTCCCACTAAAGGCATTGTTGCCTACTACTGCTACATTGGTAGCGCTCATTCAGCCACCGTCTAACTTTGTCCCATTATTGTCGCATATCCTGAATTTTTATGAACTTGAACACAAAAATCATTGCGAGTATGATGTTCGGCGACTTTACTTGCCTAAGCTGTTTAGCTTATTTCCGAACCATTCGCTACACTTTCGGTCTATACCGATTGATTACAAGACATTATGTGCCTTCCTTTCGAAACCACGGCCAAATGGCTACAGCGGGCAGCTTGATTTGTTCCAAAGCGTCATCAAATTTCACAAGCTCCGTTTTCATGGGTATGTTCCTCACAAATAAACCTGATTTTATGCATATTTCTAACGTGTTTCTTCTACATATAGCGACGATCTTAAACCAAACGGCAATAATAAAGTTTTGTTTGGTAATCTCATACGGTCAGATGGCTTTGACTTGGATTGCTTATTCTATAAACGAGCGAAGGAGAATAACGATCCTGTTAGCAGTTTTCAATTAAGTTTACCAGATTTTACATACGAAGAGGTGTAGACTCAATACAACCCTTTCTTTTTGGACCCCGGAAGAAAGGCAGTGTTACTGCGGCTAACGGCTTGACGACTGAGCAACGCTCAATAGTGCGCTGTACAACTAAGGAGTATTACCATTATACGGGTTCCACGAAGATGTGTGCAATTGAACGAAAAGCAAAAAAAGCTCAAGGGCTGGAGATCATCGAAAGTCAAATTCCTACACCTAAGACAACTGACCTCAAATCCTACAAAAACCACATTCAATACTTGTTTGAACAAATAGACAAGCTTCTAAACTACTATGATTTCTCCAAAACAAAGAATGCCTTTTTTCTCTACCAAGGCCGTAAACGAGCAGGTGAAATAATGATAAATATGCTGATAAGTGGTACAGCCAAATACAATAAAGAAAAGAGAAGAAAGAAGAATAAAAAAAAGAAACGACACAAGAAAAAAAAAGAAGCCTCAGGAGAAAGAGGATGAAAGCAGTATACAATCAGAAAAAAAGCCAGCTGAGAAAGAACAAGACACTGTACAATATAAAAAATCTGATAAATGGAAACCTGAACGCTATCACCACAAACCACTCAAAATACCTCTGATCGTATTTGGAACTGGTATGTTTAACAAAGACCATGTCAAGCTAAAAGGAAATCGTGTTGGTGTTATGGCCTTACTATAGAAAACATTGAAGAAGAGAGAGGCTTTTGGAGATTTGGTTGTTGTAGACATTGATGAGTATAAAACATCAAAAGTCTGCAACAAATGTCAAACTGACTCTGTGGATATTATTTTTGGTGGCATCAGGGGCTGTGGTGTGCTTGAGTGCAAAACATGTTTCACACTTTGGAACCGAGATGTCAACGCCAGCAAGAACATGATGTCGATCTCGTTGTCTGTAAGGAATGGAGATGGTCGGCCGTCGGTTTTTACAAGAAGTTGACTTTTTAAAATTCCAATCACCGTACTAAACACGGTTCATTTTTATGATAATGATTGTTACAGGTAACGCATTCAGAATAACAATTTGGAAAACTAATTTTTGAACTCATCCAAAAACTATAATGTCTAATTTCCATTTTTATTTTGTTTAAAAAAGGTAAGTCAATTTTCTAAAAATTAATTTTAATTTGTCCAAAAAAAAAACTAACATCGTCTGTATTTAAAGTGTAAAAGCTGTAAGTTGTTCTTTAGCATTAAAATTAATTTGAAGCTCAGTAGTTTCCTTAATTGTATACGTAGTTCAATTAAAGACTACAAGAGATACGGTGGTACATGGAAGCAACAAAACTATGCCCGTTGTACTGATGTATGTATAACAAATGAAAATAAAGCGTCTCAGGCATTTGCGTACTACTCAAACTCTCTATTCAACCGAGGAGCTAATTATACCGTACTTGATAGGGAAAATGAACCTAGTCAAGACAATGGTTGCCTGCCGTAATCCATAATGCAGCGTTTTGACAGAAGCAAAAAGAAACACACAAACTAAAGACAGCGCTTCTTCAATTGCCCTTTCTTATAACTGTATTACTCCAAGAAACCTTTCCTCAATTCCATACCAAAATCACTCAAATCAACACTGAGTTCTCAAAGCCTGACTGATTTTTAATTCATGAAAATTCAGAAAGGGTCTACATTGAACTGATCTTCAATATTTTATATATAAACTAATAATAAATTTACTGCTGTGGGCAAGTCTAGTGATTCTTTATCTAAAAAAAAAAAAGAATATATTTTTTTACTTCCTGGATTAGCTAAGAAGAGGGTTAATTTGTTAAAAGAGGAATCGCATAAATGTCAAATTGTATTGACGCTGTTTCATTGGTTCGATTGTGACGACGTGGGGGGAGTGTTGTGGGGGGAGTAATTCAAATCGGCAACACCAGTCTGTGTGATAATAGTTCACTTGTTTTTGTTCTATAAACTTCTTTTTTTTCCCTCTTTGTTTTTTTTTTTTTTCTTCTCATTTTTTTCATTAAATTATGATTGATAACACTATGACTAGTACTACTACTACTACCACTACACAATCGAATTTAACAGGAGTTTATTCTAACACTGGATTTGATATGATACAGTTATTATCGAGGCTAATTAATAGGTAATAATAGACTTCTTTATTATTACGTAAGATCTAATGCTTATACACATAAAAAGACCCAATCCTCAAATCCAACTAGGGCCAATTGATTTCTCTTGTTCTTTTGTAGTCTCAGATGCTAATGGGCCTGATTGTCCTATCATTTATTGTTCTCCTGCCTTTGAATCATTGACAGGCTACACGAGTAATGAGATTGTAGGCAAAAATTGCAGGTTCTTGCAAAGTCCAAATGGTATAGTTCAATGTGGTGCACCAAGACAACATACAGATAATCAAGCTGTTTACTATTTAAAGAGTAAAATTATACAAGGAAAGGAACATCAAGCGAGTATAATTAATTACAAAAAGGGTGGTCAGGTATGTACTTTATAGTAGAATGTTACTTTCAAACACATTAACACTATATGGTAGCCTTTTGTTAACTTGGTGACTGTAATACCTTTATTTGACATGCACCATCAAGTAGAATATTTTGTGGGATTACAAGTAGATTTAGTTGAGCAACCAAATTCTATACTTGAAAAAATGAAAGGTAGTAATAATAAAGGGACATTTGGGAAATATATCTAACACAAGAGACTAGATGGCACTTACATTATTAACTACCACCAACCACCTCTTCTTAGGAATTCACTGATAACACCTAGCATGACATTAGGAGCATCACCTACCGATGAATACTTTCAAGACGTGCCTGTTAATTCCACTATCATGAACCCGACCATTATGCAATTCTTTCCGAAATCGCCTTCTTTATCTTCTTCCTCCACTGAATTCCAAAAAGATTGGAATAAACTACTGATTGATCAATGTACTGATTTTATCTTTGTCGTCTCTCTCAAAGGTGCCTTCTTGTTTGCCTCAAATTCAAGTATGTCGATGCTTGAATACACTCCTGAAGAACTACTTGGAACTAATTTAAGTGCCATTTGTCACCCATCTGATATTATCCCTGTAATGCGTGAAATAAAAGAAACCACAGCAGATGTTAACCTCGTTTTTCGAATTCGAAGAAAACATAGTGGATATATATGGATTGACTGTAGAGGAACATTACATATGGATCAATCTAAATCGAGGAAATGCTTAATACTTGCAGGCCGTGAAAGACCAGTTTACGAATTGACGGATACAACTCATATAGCAGATGAAGGGTATTGGGCAAAATTAAATGTTTATGGACTTTATTTGCACGTGACACCATCATGTAAAGACATTGTAGGATTTACAGCCGATTCAATGACATTTGAGTCTATCTACCAATACACAGAAACAACCAGAGAAATTACAGAGGCACTGCAGCAAGCGCGGCAGGGTGAAATGGCACGTATATCGATATCATTACTAACAACAAAAGGGGATTATCTACCAGTATCATGTACATTTTATCCAGGAAACACTTTTATTTTAATGCACGTGTCAACATCACAACAACACCCACCACTGGGGATTAAACAAGGGGCCAACTTTTTCAGTGAACTAGAGACAGCTAGAAGTACGAATTGGCAATATGAGTTATATCAATTACAGCAAAAGAACAGGAAACTAAAAGAGCAAGTGGAAAATTACAGTTCAAATAATAGTAAACGAAAAAGGGTAATATGGCGATACAAAATAAAAGGCCTTTTTTTTTTTTTTTTTTTAGCTTACAAGTTTATATAGAGAAAGACGAGAAAACAGGATGATTCACTCAAGATGTGTGCATTTTGTCAACGTCAAGATTCACCTGAATGGCGTAAAGGTCCCAATGGACCAAAAGAGTTATGTAATGCATGTGGTTTGAAATATGCGAAATCTTTGAAATAATACTTTATTGATAAAAGGCTTTAATTTCATCCCCTGACTTGATTTCTTTTGTTGATTTAATAACAATAACGTTACTATTATCTTTAAATTCGATCTTTACATTGGCATCGTCTTCAGAAACAGCTTTACCAAGATATGAGCTAATCTTATAGATTGAATTGCCCAAAGCGGGGCTTTCATTACAGATAATACGAACATGTTCACTTGATTTCTATTGGATAGAATTGTTTAACTACTATCCATATAACATTATTATATTTACCTCTGTAGCTGGAGCTTCAGTGTAAGAAGGGATTTGAAAAGTGTTGGCCGCTAACTTTCCTTTCAAAACCAAATAAATCTCACTAGACAAGAATTCGTCAATACCAGGAACTTTTGACATTAATAAGTTTTTGATAGTGTCTATTTCTTTAGCGTCTGCTTGTGTTTCTTTCACTTTGCCTTGCTTGAATCTTTCAATATGGTCCCATGAGCCATATTTAGGAGCATCTTTGCCCAGCTTATTCTTTTCCAATTCCTCTGCTACCATACTCGCTAAATACTGAGCAATCATTTGAGGGAAGAATACATTGTTTTCTTTGATAAATTTCAAAAATTCGTTTGCCTTTTCGTCTTGAACTAACTTATTATTGACACACAAGAATTGGTGATATCGTTCACTACTGGATTTTTCACAGTCTTTACTACAAAAAGCAACCTTGTCACAATTTGTACATTCCAACTTGTTTTCATCGTTCAATTTTTTCATACAATAATTACAGAAAGCGCCCTAATAACAATACACGTCTATACCCCCTCCAATCAGCTTTACTAAAAACAAACTTACCTCCAATTCAGGTCTTAAGATGGAAATCATGGGTGATTCACTATAGAGCTCACTATCTTGTTCAAAGTCTTTCTCAGCCACCAATCCATAAAGATCCTTTTCATCTTCACTGGTTTGCTTTGGAAGTTGTTTCAATTTTAAATTCAATTCTTTGGGAGGGAAATCATCATAAAATTGTGTTTGACGTTTTTGTTGCTAATAACAACGTGAGCTTTAACTAAAAAGAAATGAATAGTATCCTTTTTTTTTTTTTTTTTTACCTCCAAGGCCATAATATTAACAACAATACGGAACACTTTTTCAGGTAAAGTCTTTTGGTAAATCATGATTAATTCCAAAGGTGCAGGATATATTTTGAGCGCCTTATAAAAATATTCTACACTCTCGTTATAATAAGCTTCACCTTGCTTAACCAAATTTTCTCCTGCTGCCACCTTTTCCAAGAAATAAGCCTCTTTCTCTTCGGCTGATTCAGGGAATTCTTCTTTAGCAACTGATTCCATAACTGATTGTATTAAACCATCAATACTCTGAACTTCTTGCTCTTTAATCTTTTTCTCTTCCTTTGCAGCTCTTTTACGTTCACGCTCTAAACAGGTATAAGCTTTTTGTGAAATCAAAAACGTAATTGTACTTTTTACTTTTTTGCTTTTTAAAGTTAGGATCACTACGACGTTTATTATCATAATAAACGAGAAAGCCAACACCAAAGGTAGCTACAATAGCAGTCGATATTAACGCGATGGTTGCAGGTTTCATTATAAGTTATGTTGAAAGAAAAAAAAAAAAAAAAAAAAAAAAAAAAGTAAAACTTCACTGACACAAGCAGAACGCCCCCCCCTTTTTTTTTTTTTTTTTAGTTGAAGCGGTACTTGAACCTTTATCGCCCGCAGTAGTGGTGTGGTACAAGAGCTGTCAGTATTATTAGGGGAGGGGGAGGAGGAGGGAATTGTTTTTTTTTTATTTACAAATATATTCAACACAATAAAGATCTAATACTCATTTCCATTTTTCTACCAGTTGTTACAACGTTTTGCTCGGATGTTGATGGCCTTGATTTGTTTTGTGCAGCAGAAGCAGCAGCATTTAATGTACTACTGGATGTTTGAAGGAAATATTGTTGAGTAGGATGTGTTGCAGTTGTAGGAGGTCTAAGGCTAATAGAAGATGATATGGAGGGTAAAAATCGTTTAAGAGAGCTATTGCTAGCATTAGTGATAGGTGCAATATTGAATTTTGGAGATATGGAAGGAGTGGAGGATGATATATGTGAGAATTTGTTACTGATGAGTCGTTTTTCCACTTTTTCATAGGTTGGGAAATCGCTCTTGAGTAGATCAACATTATTGTTCAAGTTATTACTGGGAGATGTAGGTGTAAGAGGTGAAAATGCAGCAATAGATTGATAATAAAAATCATCTGGTGGTATATCCCCAACTGGTTTTGTATCAACTAAAGTTAAGAGAGGGTTATCTGTAAGTGTTGGCTGTTGTAATAGTGTCGTAGTCACTTCATATTCATGTTTTTTGAATTGAGCTACTATGTATTGTTTTGATAATGTTAAAGGATTATATAAATCAGCGCCTAATCCACCACCAATATAAACTACAACTTCATATAATTCATAATCTCCTGATCTTTTCTTTATATGAATAGTATCTGAAAATGATCTCGACCCATTTGCTTTCATAATAAGCGTACTTTGTTCAGTTGTACTAAATAAAGAGGATGTTGTTCTTTCTGTCGGTGGTAAAGGAGACATATTTGTATTATTTGTTTGTAAAGCGTTGTCTATTAACAGTCGATGTAACCGTGCCATTCTATCAGAGTCCTTGGGTGATATAAAATCGTAAAATGATCGATGTGCTAGTTCTTGTGGATAATAGCCCCAGCATTTAATAATGTCATCGGAAGCCTTTGCACAGCAAACTTCCATGGATAAAATAATGGTGACAATATTATCTTGAGGAAGAGGAGGTTCATTGAAGAATAAAGAATTATTTGAAGAGGATAGAGGAACAGAATCTATGAAAGAATCAGTTCGAGAGTCAATGGAAGAAGGTGGAGGAGTCGCTTGTTGAAAGGATTCAATGGGTTCATGTACAAAAGAAATGACAGATGTACGCTTTAAGAATTCTTTATTGTCCTTTAATTTAATTGGTTGTTGAGCTGCTGGTATAATTTGCCTTGTTGATGATGTTGCAGGTTTGATTGTTATAGCAGGTGTTTGAATTGTTCCATATAAAATTTCATAATTGTTTTCATTTGGTGAATAAACTCGTTTTTCTCGTAGTTTTGGTCTTCCTCTTTTCTTGTGTTGCATATCATGACAAGTATCTGTTTTATTTAAAGAAACACACCTTTTACATGGCCGAGAAACTAAAAAAGAAAGGCATTTTTAGCTCTATTGTAGTTTCCAAATTTCTCTCTTTTTTTTTTTTTTTTTTTTTTTTTTTTTTTTAATTACTGTCACAAGCCAAATGTGCTGTTTTACAATTGACACCTATTTAAGGGAATTAAAAAAAAATTACTTTTTTCGTTATAAAGGCTTACAAGCACTAGGAACATGAGATTTATATCCTCTTTTTGTTGATTTATTTAGCTTTTCTTTACCTAAGAAAATATGAGTATTTTACTATAATAATAATAATGATACTATTTACAACTACAATTGGTTTTACTACAGTCTGGGCCTAATAATAATAAAAATAAGTGTCAATTTTCTTTTATTGGTTCCCTTTTAGTGTACATTTTTGTCTTTCGTCTTTGCTGTTGTCTATAGGTAAAAAGGAAGAAGGCGAGTTTGGTTTTTCTTGTATAACATTATATTCCATTGACAACAATAAAAAGGTGAAATCTCGTCTAATGAAAAAAAAAAAAAAGGGAAAAGAAAGATAAAAGAAAGAAGAAGGGAATTTTTCAGTGTGTGAAAATGTAATACATACAAGAAGAATTTTTAGTGGCCCGAAAAAAAAAAAAAAAAAAAAAAAAAAAACCAAATGGTTAAAGTTGGACATATGAAAAGAACAGAAGAGCATCTAATTATGGGCAAGTAACCGAGGATTTTTGTAGTATTTCTCACACACACTTTGCAAACTGTGTCCCTTACAGAAGAATTTGTCACTCTTTCCCTTATTATCAATAAAGTCACATTTCTGTAGTCATGAACACTGATCACTAATTATTTACTTGTCATGGCAATAATTACTCTGAAAACAAACACATTTTATAATCATGATTATTCTTGTTATTTACTGAGATACCAAAGTAAGTCATGTACAGCTATTCTCATAAAGGCTCCATTGACTAGTAATGTTGGAGATTCAGTTATAATAATGCCGCCTTTTTGTCCTTTTTTCTAGATGTGCTTGTGTGTACATAACAATACAGCTCGTAATGCAGCCATTTCAGCATTTAATAGTTTCTCTATCAACGGGAAGGCTGTATTATTCGCTTTACGTTCAAGAGAAACATGTAGGCTAACATTTTTAATATTTATAATTTTACTCTATTCAAATCCAAGTATCTTTTTCCAAGAAAAGAAAATCAGGAGCCTCTGCGTGTAAAAGAGATACATAATTATTAGCCTTGATTTCAAAGTATTTTGACTTGACAATGTAAATTCAATAAATAGGCGGTGACTGAGAAAGAGTCTCCTTATTAAAATTGAGGGAAGATTCACCAGTCAAAATATTTTTGTGGTTTGTATAAAAATAGTATAACATTCAGGACAAAAAATGTATGTATTTTTATTATATCTAACATTAAATTACAATCGTAGGGGCTTATCACTTTCTAACGCTTTGTAAAGCTGTTAATAGGGTGTTGGACGCATCATCCATTTCTAATGACCAAACCATGACACCACCAAGCTTTTGGTCGTTCACGTAACTGGCCTTGTCTTTAAGCGAAGTAGCATTATCAAAAGAAAGATACTTGAGCAAAGAAGATTGGAATGCATATGGTGTAGAAGATGTGCTGTCCCAGTAGACTTTCCATCCATTCTTATTTTCGGAAATACCATCATTGACAATAGAGCGCCACTGATATTCACCGGAATAACTAGCTCTAGCACCAGGACAGTTGTCAGCGCTCTTTTCATCGTATTTATCTCCTTTTATAGCACTATTCTTCGCGAGCTTAACGTAAGGTCCACTGGATGCGCTCAAAGCTTTACTGGTTTTCAATACTGTACCATAGAACGGAACACCAACAACAAGTTGCTCCTTGGGAATACCAGCATCATACCAAGCTTGCACGCCCTGGGCAACGCTGCTATCATACTTGCTGCTTGCCTTAAGAGGAGCATTAGGTCCACTATTGGTATCCCAGCTACCACTAATATCGTAGGCCTAATTAAAAAGCAATATAAGTATATGACATTGTATTACTACAAAAAATGAGCTATACCATAATATAGAAGGAATCAACGTATTTTGCCCAGCCTTCGTCAAGCCTCTTGATAGGCAACTGTTTTGCATCATTGAAAACATTTGTACCAACTGCTAAAGTAATCAATTTATGAACTGAAGGGTACTTGGCGTCAAGCTTTTCCCTCAAAGCCTTAATAAATAGTAGAAAATTGGCTGTATCTTTAGGATTCCTAAAAAAAAAAAAAAAAATTGTCGCCAATTAGATTGTAAACATGTCTATTATATGTAATATACTTACTTTTCATTACAAGACATACCGTTGGGGTCATTCGGGTATTCTATAAAGTATTTATACGTATAGGGATTGTGTAAAATTGTATAGGCTGTATATAATTACCCCAGTCAATGTTAACGCCGTCAAGAGAATAGGTCTCGATCATGGATACAATATTGTTAACAAATGTTGTCCTGCTAGAAGAGGATTTGACGAGGCTGCTAAAATACTTGGAGCCAGTCCAGCTAATATATAGATAAATCAGGCATAATACTGTATATGATATGGGTATAACTTACCCTCCAACAGAAATGCTGACGCCGACTTTATTTTTATGAGCTTTAGAAACAACTATGGAATTATACAAGTATAAATATTAAGGGGGAAGATTTCTACTAACTAATAATTTAGTATACCTGTTTTGAGACTGCTCGAAGTGTATGATCCCAGATCACCCTTTGAATTAGGCTCTGCAAAAGCATAAGCGATATGGTCCAATTTATCCCAGTCAATTGATTGAGGGATTTCCCAGTCTACTATGTATGTGATCAGTCGATGATTACCATAGATTGAAGAACTGCCAGCAGAAGTAGTAGTAGTAGTAGTAGTAGTAGTAGTAGTAGTATGATGTGTAGTAGCAGCAAAGACAGTTGAAATTGCAAAGAACAGCAAAAGCACAACTGAAAAGCCTTGCATTTTGTTATACTACTTGGAAGAAGAAAAAGTAAAGGAATGTCACAAAAAATGCTGCCCTTTTTATATGTATTATAATAGCTGTAGTACCAAGGGATTTCTGCTAATAGGATATAAAGCCAATTTTGAACAAAAATATAAAAGAGAAGCGACCTAATTAACCCCAATTTGGCTACAAATAATTTAATTCACGGTAACACGACTACTTAAAACTGAAAACCAGGGACCATTTTTCATAAGAATTTTCCGATTGTGTCCTAGCATAGTTAAGTCGCATTGCATTATTAAAATAAAGTTGTATGCATAATTGCAGTGTTTGACACCAAATTAAACGACCTGGCAACAACTCTCCTTGTATATATTATATATAGAGAATTGCACTAAACTGATTACTTGTAAAGGTCTTGATTTCTAGTTGCTTGTCCGTTAATTTTAATATCTTTTATTATGAATCTCTGATGAAAACTCAACACAATATAATTGAGTTTATTTAAACCAAATCGTATGGCATTATAACACATTAATATATGATGGCTTCTTACAGTAGAAACTTATGTCAAATAGTCCTTTCATGTGCTATGGCCAGTCAATAAGTAAAAACTATAGCGCAAGTTCAAACTACCTACTTCGGTCTGTTTCTGTATTTGAAAAACAATCTATTTTTAACGCATTGACCTTCAACCTTTGTGTACTATGTATTCCTCACAAGAAAGTATAATTTTCAAGGACAAAGGCATAATGTACGTATTAATTTGAATAACGTTTTACTCTTTTTTTTTTTTTTGTTTTGAAAATGGACAAACTTTTGGTACTTAATTCGGAGTTGTCATCTCATGAAAAAATGCATGCTATATTGATCATTGTTGTATGCATTTTATGTACAAATTTGGTTCATCAATAATTTCTGCTAAATAAACAAAATATGGAAAAATCAAAACACTACTAAATGAAATACATGATCCTATAAAGTCAGTATTTCTACCACTATATAAGTGCCATAAACCAGAAAATCAATCGTTTTTCTTCTTGAATAGTATTCTTATTTCTTTTTTCGTTTTATATACAATGCGTGGTCACTTCCTTTTAATGCTATTGTGCTGTGCAATTACATCTTCCCTGGCTAGCACTAAGCACCATCCTATCAAGTATTCTAAAAAACGTTACGCTACTAGTAAAAAGTCTCCTTTTTTGAAAAAAATAAGCAATGGTAGTCATCGTTTAATTACATATATTGTTGACTGGGATGTGCCTTCAGCTATTAACTGGAACAAATTGGATCACGTCGCGTATGCGTTTGCTGAACCTAATGCTGAAGGCAAACTAGAATCCATTACTTCTACCAATTTAAAATCAGGTATGCTATACATAGAGAAATAATTCCATAAAAGGCTCATTGTTGTATATAAAAGTGGTATCAGAAGCTCATAAGAATAATGTCGGCATCAGTCTTTCTATTGGAGGGTAAAGTAATACTCTGATACTATTACATAAAATTTAATCAACGTATTTACCTATCTATAACTAAAACTGTATATCATAGTTGGAGCGGCTCAAAGTATTTTAGTTCTCTAGTTAAATCGTCTGCCAAACGTTCAGTATTTATCAAAAACATTGTGTCCCTGGTTGAAAGTTATAGTCTTGATGGTATTAATCTCGATTGGGGTATGTATAGCGCATAAGGTACTGTTAGGTGTAATGAGCTAAAACTATATTCTTTTGCAGAGTACCCTAATGATCCTGACGGTTCAGGTTGTAACGAATTGTAAGTACAAATTGTGTATATAGGGTCAAATTGTACATTTGTACCAACTAGCCACTGTTTATTATATTAGAGACTCTAATGACACTGCCAACTATCTCATGTTTATCAAAGCTCTGCGCGAGCAGCTCGATAAGAAATACCCTTCCTCCCACAAGTTAATCACCGTAGCTGTTGGTACAAGTGTCTTTATGGATGAAAACCAAAGGCCTATTAAGAAGCTTAATAGCAACTGGAAAAAGCACGTTGACTACTTTTATATTATGGTAAGTGCAATAACTCTATATTAAAATACACATAGTATAGATTCCGCATATATGCTGACACAAATAACTAAATAACATAGGCTTACGACATCAGCGGTAGCTGGGACAAGAAAACAGGCCCAAACGCACCACTTGAAGCTAGCTCAAATTATGATAGTAGTGTGGTTCAAGCCGTGAGTGCTTGGTATGAATCTGGCATCCCGAAGAAACAAATAATCGTAGGTGTTCCTTTCTACGGTACTGCTTTAAAGACAAGTAAACCTATCACCTCCAACTCTGGCCCTTATGTGCCATTAGCTGGTAAAAGTGACGTAAAAGGTGACAAATATGATGAAAAGAGTGTAGATAGCTGTTCGGAATCAAAAGTGGCAACGTATTCTGGCTCATATGAGTGGCGTTCTATTGTAGCTGAAGGCATTAACTCTGGGAAAGGGGGATGGAAAGTTTATTGGGATAAAACTGCACATACTCCATACGCCTATCAATCATCCTCCAGGAAATATCTCACCTACGATAATACCAGATCCCTCAAAGAAAAAGTAGAATATGTTAATGACCAGCAGCTTGGAGGTGTTATGGTGTGGTCATTGGAAATGGACGATCATTCCAACACTCTTTTAAATTCTCTTCAATCTGTTAGAAAGGTTACTTGAATGTAAATTACTCGAGTATAATTATTAAGTTACCCTCATTATATATATACATAACAAACCAAAATACAATCTCAAGTGCAATATTCTAAACATATCTAAATTATTTTTGCTTTGTCAGGAAGATGTATGTAGTATCATCATGTTCATATTTTGCTGTAGCATGCTGTCCGTAATAACCCGAAGTAAACGGCTATTCGTAACATAGGGGTTATATATTTTTTTATTCTTATGCTTCTTATATAAGTAATTTTTTTTGAAACTTATATAACACCACCGAATACTAAAGCAGCGAGTGTACCGGCGGCTGCCTTTATTGTCATTGTAATCGTCATGAGTGTACCGTCGGGGCCAACCGCCTGACCATTGTATAGTAACTGCGTCCACTCCGATGATGAGCCTGAGCTTATGTTAATTACTTGTACGCTTTTATTGAACTCTCGATCTGCTTTAAAAGGCCTAATCAGTTTCTGTGGCTTAAACACTCGACGCTTTTCCGCTGTATAGTTATTCAGCTCAACAGTTTCTCCCAACTCTGGTTTTAAAGTATCACACTTATAAACAGTCTGTGATAGGGCAAATAAAGCACCATTAGGACATATTGCTAGCATGACCTTGTCGTTTGGTTTTATTCGAAACTGGATGTTTTTCCCGTTATAAAAAGCATCATTCAATTTACATATATTGCAGTCGCATTCAGTGACTCGTAATAAACTAATATCCACGATCCTATTGGAAGCCTTGTAAAAACTGATTTCCAGAGGAATTCCTTGAGGCCGTGGCACATGCAAAACTGGCTCTTCTGTTGTAACCTGGCGAGTACCAGACATGTTCTCAAAGAAAAGAGAAAAACGAAATCACAATGAGTATTGTAAAATATAGTAATTTTTTGGATCGTCCAATAATCAATCGTCTTTTAGCCACACTTTGTTTTTAGTACTACTTCAAACTTCCAGTTTTGTACACTAACCAAGTGCTGTTGAAGAAAGTTCCTTTTATTATTACTATTATTATTATTATTATTATTATTAATATGGTACGCAGGTGATATATAGGGGTCCTTTTTGGGTATATCATTTATAATTTCTGGTTTGTCTACTTTTTTTCTCCAGTTGAAATTATTTTGAAATCGTCAATTTTAATAAATACGCCTCGTTGAGGAAATGTCTGAAAGTATCGTTTACCATCAACTGAACCATCATTATTGCCAACTAAAAATAGTGTATTTATGTCAAGTTAAATCAAATAAATGTTTATGTATATTACTTACGTCTTGACTCTAGCTCTACACCAACCCACGTTCCATTTGCGAAATCAACAGGGCCAATGTATTTGATTGTACCCTGCGTAGGTAAAGGGCGTCGAAGCAGTTCCACTTTATACCCCACTTTAGGGACCTGCTGAGTGCCTTCATCATCGCTACTGTCGCTTGTACTGTACCCCAAACCCCATCTTGATTTCCCTGGTGATTTGGCTCGCTTCTTATTCTTTTTGGCAGATGATTTCTGTGCAAAATTTTGATGACGAGGCACTCTACTTGGTGTATCAGGTAACGCAAATCGCAATCGAGTAGGTCTTGGTGTGTTTGTCTCCTCTTTCTTCTCTGTCGTTGTCACCGTATCAATTGGTAACAGAGCATCCGTCAATGACCCTGTGGAATCTTGTCGCTTATACTGTCTCGAATTTTTTCTACGCATCAAACCAGAACTAATCATCTCTTCTGTATCGGAGGAATGATGGTATTGCGTGTCTTTACGTAGAATTGATTCTGGCGCAGTCGATGATGATGCGGATAAAGAGCGTGTTCTTACTATTCGTGTCTTTTGTGTTTCGTCCGTTGAACCCAGCGACAACCGCTTTGTTGCATTTGAAAGGTTTGCCTCTTCTTTTTGCACAGCTTTTGAGATTGCAGTATTTGACGATTTCTTTGGCTTAAAGCTAAACTTGAAATTTTCGTTTTCCATTGGTTTTGACAATGAACGTACGGGTACATTAATATCTAAGACAAAAAGGTCAGTAAAAACAAACTTTGGCATTTTGTGTTTCTTACCTTCTGCAATGAATCTCAAGATTTCTTTTTCGATGGTATTAAAACCTCCTTCTGCTTTAACGTTAGTCCATCGTTTTGATAAGTACTGCGCACATTTGAGTCGCGCATCGAATAAGACGCCGTCTACTGCTACATTTTTCACCATTTCTTGTCGACCACCTAAATCACGCACAATCCCTTGATAAATGATAGCTGCATTACCATCATGTATACCCTCTGTTAATATACGGGTCAATACGAACCCTAAGAAATCTACAGAGAACCCAAATCCAATGCCGTCGACACAGGAGAGTAAGATTGGATATTCAACACAATAGTAATCAAAATTATTGGAAATCATATCTATTGTATGGTGTAAAAATTGATTTAAAATTGAAAGGACTGGTTGTGACCACGTGGGAAAAGGATCGGCACCACGAAGTTGAGACAAACATAAATGAAGCGAATGAAGTGCTCTTACACAGTTGTGCTTTGTCATATTGGCAAACGTACGCTCAGTAATTTCCTGAATCAAACTATTTGCTTCAATACTTGATGAAGATGCTGTATCGGTAGAGGGTACAGTGGATGTTGAAGAAGATGAGCTTTTACTGAATATTTTGGAAATAGTTTCTGTGTTAGCGTCGTGTGACGGTTTGGATTGTTGCTGTTGTTGTTGCTGCTGTTGTTGTGTAAAAGAGCCTACCAAGATAGCAAAAGGTTTTTGAGACCAAAGAGGTGCTAATGAGTCTAAAGGGTCTGCATATAAAGCAACGAGAGCCTGCCTTAATTGTGGGACATATTTTTCATTTTTGTCAGCAAACAAGAGCATTGAAGGTAGGAGGATAGCACAGTCATTACAAACGCACTTGAATTGATGACAAATAACTGCCATTTTGAGTAACACGGCTTTACAGATAGTGTTGTAGTGCCCGAGATAATCAGCTGCTGTAAATACACGTTGTAGAATACGCAATTCATGTTTCTTTTCATTCACGCGAGCTTGAGTTTTATTGGCAATATTAGCGATAGGTGGTAAAATTAGTGTATCTGTATAAAAATAATAAAGAATGACTTGTAGAGTTGAAGAAGAAAACAAGTCAGAAGGTAAATGGATAGAAGACGTTGAGGCTTCGCGAAATTCAGTACAAAATGCCGAGTAAAAATAAGGTGATTGACTTGCTAAAATGAAACGATGGGCTGAGGTAGGGGATGTCGTTACAGTAGTATTCGACATGTTGGTATGATTCTTATGAGGCACGTTGAATATATTGATCGTAACATCAGAGAATACATGATTATCCAGCATAGTTTTTAAATCTTTTGTTAGTTGATCTGTGTTAGCAGTTGGACCAGGTAAACTCGTCCTTGGCAATAAATCCAAGCCAATCTTCTCTTCTAGAGCCTTAATCTCTTGCTTTATTTTTGTTTCGACTTCTTTTTGTAAAATTGATGAAGCTTCTTGTTCTGATAAACCAGACACATCACTTGATATAAGGGAGGCATCATCTAAAGGAGCCGAAAATTCACCAATGTACCAGAAGCGGAGAAGTTGACGGAGTGTTGTGTAAGGGATGACAACACTAAGGTTAAATGTTAAAAGAGGCCCCACTTTAGAATCCGATAGTTCAGGTAGATATTTAAGTCGAAAGGCTTCAGGCACTCGTGCCGTCAAAATAGCTAATGAAAAACAAACGTGGTTAAATAATGATAATTTTGCTATTTTTGTAATAAAAACCTTTATGTGCCCATATTTTAGTATTATTTGGGTATTCAAAACATACATCAGCTACATATTCTTCCGCATTTTCTAATACTTTAAATAATGAATGTTTCAATGTCTTGATTGGACGTTCAAACATTTATAAAATATGAAAGAGAAAAGAAAGAGAAAAAAGAAAAAAAAAAAAAAAAACGAAAAAGAAAAAAAAATTATAAATAATATTTTACACGTAGCACTGCTTTAACTTTTTATAAACTTAAACTTGCGTATCATAAAAAAAAAATAAGGGACGGGAATTAAAATGTTATTGTAGTAGTAGTAGTAGTAGTAGTAGTAGTAAAGTGTTCTGTTGATTATATGTAAACCAGGAATAAACAGTTGCATAAGTATACTATTTACTGTGCTTCCACCTCATTTTTGTATTTAATGGGGTTTATATGGCCAGAGCTCATAGATATAATACCTTTGGAAAGTTCTTCTTTTATTCAATTCAATGAAAAAGACAACATCGTGTTCCTTTAGGTCTTTCAAAACTCGTTTGATTCTATATAATGCTACCTTATTGCTAGCTTTTTTCTAAAGTAGTAATGTTTTCTTTAGGTTCGTCGAGAAAAACGCTCGTCATCCCTGAAGAAAGATGTGAAAGTTTTTATTAACCAATCCAAGCATGTAACGTGAAAGTCAAACATGTATATTTATGTACTGCAAATAGAAATGGTCCTTTGAAATGTAGTCCCCAGAAGCAACTTTTTGCAACTGTGCCCGAAAGTATTCACAGTGCTTCTCATCAAGAACTACGCTCTTGCCAAGCTTTATCGTAAATAGCAAGCTCGATAGCCACTCACTTAAAGGGAACACCATTTTATACGCGTCAGTTTGTGCCTTATTTGCTGTATTGCATTCAATCTTACTAGACTGCTCATAAATATGAAAAAAAAAAAAAAACCTAAAATATCAGTCAACTATTCTAGTTTGTCTTTCATTCTAATGTCCTTTTTTTTAAAAAAATTCTTGGCATACCGGGTATAAACAAACAAAGCTTGCTGGGATACCTTTATTTATGCCCTCTCTCTCTTTCAATACCAATGTCTAATAGACAGCTAAATACAGCCTATTAACCGTAATAAAAGTTCTGCAAACACATTTCAAGCCACAAACACAGAATTATATAAAGTTCAGTCCTAATAATAACAAGAACGTGCCATTGACAATTTGATTATAATAAATTTGTATTATTTTTAGCTAGTTACGAAACAATGTAGGTTAACATAAAGATAAGAAGCTGTTTTTGTTCATTTTACTACTCGATATATATATATATATATATATATGTGGCACAGTATATCTCGGGTGATGTTAATAAATGCAATGACTTTCTTATCTTTTACATCGGCGCTAACAAGGTCGGGTCTTGCATAGTAAATAAAGCGATGCTTCATATTCCTCGTGCAAGAAGTAGCAGTAAAGTGTGGCGAATGTTTCACAGAACCTTTATCGGCCATTTGATTCCAGAATTAATATACCTCTAAAAAAGACATGATCTTTTTTTTTTTTTATCAATGGACGGGTATTTCCGATTTGGCTAAACGCCTTTTTTATGGCTTCAAATGGGTACGTGCGTAAAAAGTTAATTGCAGCTATATACGAATGAGTCATAATTGGACATATGTCAGTTCATTTTTTTTGTGTATGAAATATAACACATACACCCTATACCTGGAGAAAGAGTGCGTGTGCCACTTGCCTAATATGTCAGCAGCCCCTGAGGGAAACTTAAAAATATAACTGTGTCTTTTTCATGTGAGTTTGTGTTTTATTGGGGGGGACTATGTAACTAGAGCAACCAACTTCTTTGGAATGTAATAATTACTACTAGCTCAACTATTTTTAAATATTAACTATACACTCCAAGAATAACATTGACTTGGTAGGTTTTTTTCTTTTTCTTTAGTCCAAAGGAATGCTTTTTTGCGGGATCTGCCGCCGTAATATAAACCATTTTGTGTAGCATAGGTCACTCGACGTTATGCAATCCTATAATCACATTTATTTTTTACCAAGCATACGATTAAGCCACAAGTAGTACGAGTAAATATTGTTTGGATATTGATAAAGCATAGTTCTAGAATTAATTTTGCTTACAAAAATTAGTAGTTTTACAAGTAATAAATAGACCTTGCCCTGGAACCGAATTCAAATTTCAAACTTTATACACTTGTAATACCTCCAAAAGAAAATTATACCCTCTCCCTCGGATAAAAGGTGCAGATGGCATTATTGAGAGAGGCTGTGCTTCTACTCTCAATTTAACAGATGTCTGAAATTACCAGTCACTTTCTTGATATGTTCTGTTTCGTACAATGTTTTAAGCATCTTTCTCACAAGCTAAACCTTCATTTTATTATGAAAAAGGAAAAACTTTCAATCGTACAAGCATTTGTAACATCTCCTTTTCTATTGTTGTTACGCTTATTTAAGTACTTGAAGAAAAAGAGTAAAGCGACTACTTATAAACTAGCTCATTGTATTTTGGTATACTCTTATCCGATTGGTGTCTTACATATAAAAAATAACTAAAAATTAGATACTTCATGCTGTGAGTCGCTACAGTGCGCAAAGTATTCCCCCTTGAAAAGACCTGAAGGAGCATGATGTTATCTTTTTCCACAAAGCATTTATTGAACTGAATAAAAGAAGAGCCTTTCAAAAGTATTACGTCTATGAGCCCTCCTGGCCTTACAATCCTACTAAATGCAAAGCATTGTTGTTTTAAAGTTTAATGTCATAATAGATACACACTCCGAATTTCCTGTCAAAACCCCTAGTTTACAAATTCTTTTTCTTTCCCTTTTATATATTACTAATAATGTCATTACGAGCAGCAGGTTCTACCCGTGAAATCATCAAAGCTTTAAACAATGGTCCAGGAGCCGCCAAATTACCTTCCAATGTTTCCAAGATCGCATTGACCTTTGCTTCCAGAGGAAAGAACGATAGTGCTAGTGCTAGGTACCGAAAATCCGTAGTAATCAATGTCAACTTGACATGTCAAACTAATTAACTTTAATGCAGACATTTCTTAAGAGAAAACCTTCCTCGTATTCGATATAATAACCCTAATGTAGAATATGAAGTTTACAAAACATTAGACACTTCTATCAAACCCACTATCTCGGTGCACTTTTGTAAGCATAAAACATATTACTAATCAGTGAATCTGAAAACTGACAAAATCATAGCTAATGGAAGTTTAAAAGTAATTGAAATTCCAAAATCCAATTCTAACAACATTGTAGACCAAATATTCACTGCCTCACCTTAATAACGTAATATTCCTCTTGTACTTTTAAATAAAATAACTACCCTCTTTTTAATGCACTATTTATCTACATTTTTCTTTTTATTTATATTAATGTATTTGAAATAACCTGAGATATACCAATTATAAATACTAATATACAAATATCTTGCGACAAACAAGACCAAATCAATCTATATCGTAAGCAAATGGTTACAATATTACCAAATGGATGGGGTAGCTGAGTAGCCAGTTGTGCTAATGTTGAAGTGGGTGGTATAACTCCCTGCTGGTAAAACAAACGTGCTGACTGCAGGCATAATTCAATTGTAATAAAATACCAAAACAAAGGAACATGAATAGCAGGGTAATTGTTGACATCCGTTGATAACAATGAAGCAAATCTTTCTCTACCTCCTTTCGTCCATTCGGTGTAAACAGCATAAAATCCAAGCATGATCATCATAAATACATGTAACAAATTCCAATATTTACTAGAGTTGTCAATCGCTTGCTCTGCTTGTTGTGGTAGTCCTTCTCCATTATTATTCATCATTGTAGCAAGTAAAGAGGTGGGATTAAAGCCGTTTCCTCCTGCGTTATTAAAGAGTTGTTCGAGAGGATCACCGGGTGCACTACCAGGAACACCAGATACACCACCAAACATACTCGCCATTTGTTGTTGCATTAAAGTGTTCATGTCTAATGATGGAGGTGCACCGAGATCCTCGCTGGGATCATCACTCATTCTACGTTGCGAATTAAAAGGTTTTGGGGTTGATGTGCTAGTGTTAATAGAGGATGTAGAAGGAGAAGGAGTAGGAGAAGGAGTTGCGCGATTAGCTATTATACGTGTCAATTTTGAAAGAAACAATAATTAAAATAAAAAAAAAGAACATTACGAAATGCAGTGCCAGTAATTTTACTAAGGCGACTTTCACCTGATTGCAAGATGCGTTGTTGACGCTTTAATCTACGGCGCTCTAGTTTTTCTTGTTCTGTTAATTCACCCATGATGAGCTATTTTTGTAAAACAAAAAAAAAAAAAAAAAAAAAAAGGAAATGGTCACCAACTAAACTTTTGGTATAACTATTTAGGATATTTTGATTGGCCGAGTCAATATACAGCAGCTATTAAAGTTTGAAGGGGATAATTATATATATATATTTTTTATTTTACTTTACTTGGCCAGATCGACTTTAAGAAGGCAAGAAGATCAAAAAATAATTTCAGCAAGGTAATTAATTGATTTTGAAATGAAAAAGATAATTGGTTCAATAAAGGAAAATGTATCACCAGAGTTGTTGATTCTTCACATGTTTCTTGTTCTTTTAGTATGACTTGTAGTGGCTTTATGATACATACTGGTTTTAAGTACTGTGAATTGGTTGCAGTTGAAGCAATTGAAAAAGATATCCAATCATAGTTAAGACTGTCTTCTTCTTGCTGTAAATAAGCATTGGTTGTTGATATTAAACAAGGCATTTTTGACCATCGAATAAATAGTGGATCATTATTTTGATAATTATGGTGGTATAGTTTGGACAAGTTTGAACATAAAGAATGTACATCGTCTTTATAAACATAGCCCATAATAGGTTTTCCTATTAATTCACGCATAGATTGATGGAAATTTGACGATAATTGTGCCTGTTCAATAATACCATAAGGGCTTAGTCTTAATATTGATAAAGGGTTCATATAATCATCTGTTATTGCTTGTCGACTACCACACGATATCCGTTTTATTAACCAGTAATCCAAACAACTAGTTCTACCAAGCGGGTCTTGGTGTATGCAGACCTGAAAATATAATATATCTCCATTAGCATGTTTTATTGAACATTCAGGTATTAATGTTGTAAAATTAGGAGACAGTTTGAAATCAAGTTGTGCTGAATGAAGTGATTGACCTGAGAGCTCGTCTAAAGAATAGCCTAATAAATCAAGTATTTCGTCAGTTGCTGTAACTATATTTTGTGTTGCGTGGTTGGTAATAAGTAAAGAAGAGGTTCTTAAAGGGCATTTTGAAAAAGAATGTGTCATATTGAATAACAAAAAGAAAAAGTAAAAAGGAGCCTCATGATTTTTTTTTTTTTTTTTTTTTTTTATGAACGTGATTTTGACGCGTGATCGATTCATGCTTTTTTGGTAATAATATTTTTATTCTACTTGGCAAGTCTTCTTCTTTCTCCTTCAAGCTATAAAAAATGAAATGGCGATAAATACAATAATTAAACGTCATCAAAATACTCTCTATTACCACTTTTTTAATTCTTGCAAGTAAAGCAGAAGAACTAGCATTGGCTTTACAATCCTCCACTCTATAAGGTGGCGTAATTAAAATCTCATCCATAACAACAATTGTATCCTTAGACCAACGGCACGGTAATCTATCATAATTTTTCAGTATGAACCCTCCTCACAACGTTGGTGATAGCTTACGTTTTGCTTAAGGCATTAAATATATCTTGTGCTTCTTTTGTAACTCCAACGCCAATTTTAGATGCTTCCTGTTTCATTCCTCTAATGGCATCTGATTCACGGTTCTTTAAGTATTCTACATTGACCGAATTCACTGGTAAATAGTCTTTTTGTTGTTCTCCAGTTAAAGATACAATCTCCTTAATATGCGAAATCTTTATAATGCGAAACGAATGTGTCTTTTTTCCTTGAGTTGACTTTTGCTCAATGGCAAGGCAGTTGGTGATAGAGTCATAAGTATAAAAAATCCCTTCAACTTCTTCATTAGAGACTGTTTTGATTTTGATAGTTTTGCCTATACATGAGTCTAGTGTCCTTTTAGTATTTCCGCCTGCGACAACTGAAGAGTATTTGTTTATTTGAGGCTTTTGACGTGCAATATCTTCCATCACTCTAAAATGGCCTTTTAAACTACCAGAAATATAAATTAAATATACTCATTTACCTCAATTTAAGAAGTTAGATTGAAAGGAAGGGGGAAAAGTTTTATTTTTTTTTTTAACAAAAAATAACCAATGAGCACGTGATCAAGTTTTGTTTATTTCAAAATTCAAAGTGCATTGATCCTGGTTTTGGCTGGGAATAATCATTCTTTAAGAAATAAACAACATATTTTTCATTTCCCCAACTCTTCTTTTTTCTTTTTATAACTATAATGCGTGTCATACTGTTATCTGCTTTTCTTGCAATGTCAACAGCTTTAGCTGTTCCTTCCGCTTCGTATAGCGCAAACGCACCGGTAGCTTCGGCAGATCCCAGAATCCAAAAGTGGGCTCATATGAAAATTGCTATGCCTGACGGCGTAGAAGCTGAAGATACAGATATTATACCTTTAATGGAAATGGACTTCCCCGCTCCCTCGTTTTCAAAAAAGTCTTTTGAGAGGCATGATACACATGAAAAAGGCTATAAAATGATGGAATTGATTGACGACGAAAAAGCCATGTTTAACCCTATTATGATTACTCCTTTACAAACTGAGGAACAAAAGAAAGGTAGATTATCTAATATAATTTAACCGGAAATAGGGTATCTAAAGCAGATATAGACAGCGCATCGGATGCAGCTCCTGTTGTAAGCACTAGGCGTTACAGAAAATTCCTGGGTGTTAAAGATACAGGTGAAGCTAAAGTTATGAATATTCCAACCGTAGAATCGTCTATAATCATTGATAATACCAACATGGTACCCTATGAAGAAACGAATCCCTCTGTAAGAGAAAAGACACTCGTAGGTGTTGACAATTTTGGTAGAAGACGCTATTTGGATATCCCATACTATAATAGAGCAGCAAACGTTAATTAGTTGTGGCCCTGTTTTTCTTTGGAAATAAATATAAAATTTGACTACAAATTCTACTGTACGTATATTAACATACTTGGTTGGTTTTGTAAGCTGGCCTGGCCGCTGCTATTTTGATGGTTATTGACATCAAGAAAAATAGGTGAGCACGTAATACATCTGCCATTTTAGATAAAAATAGGGACAAGAGTAGAATCAATCTAAATAAAGGGTAAAATCGAGGAATAAATTAACCTCTTTGAACAAAAACGGCAAGTCTTTGATATTGCTAGGATCAGATTTCTATAGAGAATAATTGGCGGAACATGGACTAATTGATTATAATATCTCGGGAGTTGTTCATTAATGAGAAAGAAAGAGTCGCGTATGTAGGAAACGCGCTGCGCTCAATGCAAGATGAAACGAGCCAGAAGACATTATCATATAATATTCAGAGTCGGAAAACGTTGCTTTCATGCACTCTTAACGGATATGTATCTACAAATTACCAGCATTTGAAAGCTTGCTATGTCAATAAGAATAGTATAAATAGTACACTCTGAGACCACGAAGTTGCACTGGGAACTACTTTTATCGATAGATTCGTAACATATTTCATAGTGTTTTGGGTTTTGTTGATATAATAATAAACTCGCTTATGTTATTATAATTGATAGTGCTTTTTTTATACATTTGATTTAGAGAAAAGCAATTAAATATCAAGTGGAATCTATCATTATAGCAAAGTAAGTTTCAAGGTATTGATAAAAAGCGCAGAACTTACAGATTCGTCATACCACCACACCTTTACAGTTTGATCATCACTACAGCTTGCAAACATTCCTTGCCTTGCGTTCCAGGCTGCGTCATACACAACACCTGTATGTCCACGCAGTTTTTGCAATACTTCGCCAGTTGCTTGGTCCCATATGTATACAATACCATCTTCACTACCACCCGAAATTAAATTATTATCTGCGAAATTGGCCCTCACAAAATTTTTGGACGTGTTTTGGTGTCCTTTCAGTTTACGAATAGGTCGCACCATTCTAACATCCCACAGCCTATTTGAATTATCTTTGGAACTACTTAATAGCAATGTGCCACTTGAATTCATCTCGACAGAAGTAACTTCCCCAAGATGTGATGAGATGGTGCGAATACACAAACCAGACACAATATCCCAGAATTTGATTGTGTTGTCCTTTGACCTATTATTGGTTCATCAATATCAGCTCCATTGAATGAACGTAAATGTATATTGACGTTACCCACTAATCACTAAATTTCCTAGAGGATTGAATATCGTTTTGGTGACAGCTAGTTGATGTCCAGGGAAAGTTTTGATAATGGCGCCCGTATTAATGTCAAATAATCGGACTGTTTTATCATAGCCGCCAGTAACCAAATGACTCTATATGGAGATCTGAATAAAGCCCGACAAAGAAGTATACGCGGCAAATCTTACCTCGTTTGGATGAAAACCAACAGAATAGACATCGCCTGAATGGCCATTCAATGTTGTTGAACAAGTAGCTTTTGTATTTTTTAAATTCCAAACTTTTACCGTAGAATCACCACTTGCACTTGCTACAAATTCACCTCCACGAGTTGATGTTAAGTCCCAAATACGAGATCGGTGTCCCTCCAAAACATCCAAACATTGAGCTGTTTCGGTATCCCAAATACGGAGTGTGTTATCACTAAAACACTTGTTAATAAATTCATTTCAATAATATTCAATATTACCTTGACCCAGAAACAATTGTCTTCCCTTCCTCGCCAAGAAATTGAACACATTTCACATTACCCTGATGCCCTGTCAACGTAGCACTTACAGCATTGGGTATTACAAAACTCGAATAGTCATCTAACAGGGTATTTACTGTAGGAGCAATTTTTGGGTGATATCTCGAGAATTCTATTTGATAGGCAACTGCCTGTCTCAATAGACACAGTAATCTGTCCTGTGGAATATATCGATTACTGGTACGATCTGCTGTATCGAATTCAAGCATACTTTGTAGCTGGTCCACAAGGCTTTCTCTCGACGCCATAATACCCTCCCAATGCTTGAAACTAGGTGCTTCGTGTATAGATTTAGCTGTTAGTAAGTAGCACATGTCTTTAAACTCGTTTGGATTTGTCTGAAAATGCTCTAAAGGTTTCAACCTTTTGTTTAAAAATGTAAACGCCTATAACACATAAGATTTTAGCAATAAGGCATCAAAAGTAAAGCTCTACCTTCTGAATTTCACGTCGCTCTAAATATTCTAAATATTGTTGCTTATAAACAGAATATAAAAATGATCTATGGTTTTTGATTAAGGACTTTGTACATAATTTTTCAACTTCTTGCCAATCGCCGTCTATATGTAACAAATTAGCCTAGTTTTTATACAATGACAGTGCCAATGAACTACCGAGAATGGATTTCTTTAATCTTTTAATTTCGACGGTTTTCTCTTCTCTTTCTTTCCATTTGACATTCGTTTCATCATAGAGTACTGAGTGTGAAGCATGAAAACCTTCGTCTTGTAAATATTGCATAATGATAGCCAATATGTCCTTGTTGAAATCAAATGTTAGTACGCTCAGTTGCATATAACATCACTGTCACTAACCTCTTTGAGACGTGGATCGTTTGAGTCGAAAATATCTTCAGTAGGTAAAATATGCGATGTTTTCATTCCTACATGCTCGTTGTAAGTTGCAGCACTAAGTTGAGTTAAGCAGTCAATGAAGTTAATATAGACTGCTTAAGAGCGACAGAAAGAAATTCGTTACCTTCTTCTTTCCTTTGCTCTTTCGGTCTGAGAAACACTGTTTTTATTTAAAGCGCTGGTTGTAGTTGTTGCATTCTCTTCAATTATTATATCAGCCTCTTTCTCGACATCGGCAATAGACATTTCTTCTAACAATAATTGTTCTGCATTCAAGTCGTTCATCGGTCTTGTCTAATTATCTATGAAAGTTAAAATATTTACAGAAAAACGATGTTTATTTGTCAACTTTCGGTTCGTTAAAAAAAAAAATATCCTGTGCTTGACTGTTTCAATTTTACGATAGACTCTACTGTTGTAGTATTTTTATTCCCAGATATATCTTGCCAGTAGCTAATTTACTGAGAGGGTATCAATCGCTAAAGTATTGCTATTTTGAGCTCTATTCATACGACTATCTTGTATTTTTAAGTTTAAAGCCGAAAGCTCTCTAGGGCAATGTGAGTCAGTGATTAGCAGTAGTGCTTTGTTGTAAGCTCATAATACACCATGATATCTTGAGTAAGTAAAAGCAGAAAGTTAATCGAAGATGGGAGTAATTATAATACACGATACTACACGAATGAAAACTATATGCACATTTGAATGATGTATACCACTATAAAGATTCGATACAATTAACTGTTGCTTTGATCTTTTTAGGTGACATCATCAGAAACTTTCTGCTTGTTTCCTAAACAACCCCGTTCTTCAATACATACCGAATTTTACAAATCATACCCATACTCGGCCACAACGTTAATCCTTCAGAAAAGCGCATGATATATGAAATTACTGTAGTATTATTACAAAATGCAATAATATTCTCGAGTATACAAAGATTTAATTTAGTACTGGCCATCTCATTTTCAAAGTAAAAAACCTGTTCATAGCAGATTGATGCAAACATGATAAAAAAGGTATATATTTAAAAACTAAGGGATATTCAATGGTTTTCGTTTTGGAGGGATAATGAGAAATGAGTCCAGTGTTGTCTGTCCTTTTAAATTGCGTCGTTTTTTGTTCTGAGCTTCTTTAAAGTCAAGTGCCAAAGTCGGATAAGCATTATGGATATGAATTGCGTTGACCCAATGCCTCTTCACCAGTTGCCAAGGGTCTTTTTCTGATTTTAACGGCTGGCTAGATGACATGTTATCCAACCCTTCTTCATATCCTATCTCAATTTGGCTACTAGGAATTGGCATCTCAAATTCATAATCCAGTTGAGGTTTCAATTTATCCAAAAAGCCCGTCCAACTATTTTGGTTCCACTCGACTCGATAAAGCTTTATTGTATCAGACATCGTTTTTGCTGCAGTAATTTGTACAAGGTCAGTCCTTTCTTGACTGTCTTGCTGCCTCTTACGGACGGGCCGATAAAAGTCGGATACAAGAGTTTGCTGTGAATTGGATTGCTGTGATGATTGCTGTTTTCGCTTAGTCAAAGGTATATGTTTGTAATAAGGCTGCTTCCTACGAAGACGGTTTGTCATATATCCAGGATACAGTAGCGAAGTGTATCTTTTCAGTAAATAGTCCGCTGACCATTCAAAAGCAATTTGGGTAAAAGGTGCAAGGTGTAGCCAATCTGGCTCATGGTGATAACTCAATCTATGTTTGAGCTGCTTCACTTTTGCTATGGTCTCTGGTTCACCGTTCTGTATCATAGTAAGAGGATGTATAAAGTCAACAACAATCGAAAAGTCAGGGAATTTGGGGTCTAATTTGACACCTGCGTGCCTTCGACTAAGTTGTTTTTTACTGTTATGTTCAAGTTCATACATCAAATCGTCATATAGGTGCTGTACACGTTCTTCGTCTAACGGTACATCGCGTCCGGCTAATTGAATGTCATCCATAAGGCCGCGGTGAAAATGGCATTTTGCAAGCTGTGCAGCGACTTTGATACCAATTCCTTTTGTACCTTTTGTGTCATAGTCAGAACCTCGTAGCAAGGCAATTAAAATCAGATCAGATCGATCCAAACCAGTCGCTTCTGCAACCCACTCAATATCGTAGCAGGGAACTGGCTCGTTTCGTTTTGCTGGCCATTGACGAACGATTCGACTAGCACCAAATAGGAAGATATCACTGTCTCCTGTAAAAACTACATCTACAAATCCTAATCGCTGAAGCATGGCACATTCAGCTTCTGCTTCACCGTATGATTCCCATACTGCAAAATTGAAAAGACGAATTAACAATACAAGTTTTCTTCGAAAATCCGTTTCAATAGGTACAGTGTTTATAAATTTGTTTCGTTTGTACTCAGGTCGATTTGGTCCATCAAAAACAAACACTGGGCGAATCCCTAGTTCATACAGCTTGCAAAACCTGAAAAACATGGCGCGCAACTCGCCTTGCCTACAATTCAGAATGAGTAGTGAAATCTTGAATGTATTTCAATAATCACTTTACTCTTCTTTAATGCTCGAACGGACCTGAAAAATCCACAATGCGACATCAATTGCTACTCTTAACCATTCCCCCTTTTTTTGTTCTTCTTTGTTGCTTGCAAGCTGCTCTAGAGTAAATTTCTGCTCACTAACATCGACTATCTTCCATAGGTCCACAATTCCCATACTTCAAGGAGTGCGTACAAACAATGAAAAAATCAATGGCAAGTACAAAGAGACTTTAAATTGAGACTGCGCAGACAGAACCTTCTTACTGTTTTACTCCTTTTTTGAACTTGTAGAAAAAATTATACCCAATAACATGGTAAACTAAGCACTATTGAAACAGGCTAAAAAAAAAAGCAATACTGAAATGTAAAAGACTGTCGATGTAGATGAAACTTTAAAGCGCATTTCCAACAAAAAGGGTGTCAAAGCAGTTGTCATCATAAACAATGATGGTCAAATGATTCGCTCTACTTTAGATCAAGAATTAGCCAAAAAATACGGCCAGTTAATCTCTTCCCTAGTTCAACAAGCACGCTCTGCTGTGACAACCTTGGATGATCAAGTAAGTTATTTTTCGAAAAACACACAAGCTCAATTAACTGACTTTTCTCAAGAATGAATTGACCTTTATGAGAGTTAGAACGAAAAAGCACGAGATTATGATTGCACCAGGTAAGAAAAATAGTTGATTATTGGCGCTACAAGGCTTTATTGACAACTTGTTGTTAGACCACGATTATTTATTAATTGTCGTTCAAAATCCAGCAGAAGTAATGCAACAATAAATATAGTCTAACTTTTTATTCTAAACGTTTTGAAGTAAAAGTGGATTCTCTACCTTGAAATTTTCAACATCTTGCACATGCTTTTCTCCTTCTAAATGTCGTTGTAATAAATAGACATTGGTAAATCTAAACTTGCAGCCAATAAAAGGACATCCATATTTCGCAGAAGCTTCAGAGTAATAACCGAATCCAGTAATTTGTTCTGCTATAGTTTTTTTGGGTTTAGGTGAAGCAGTCCTCGATTTCTACATACAACGCCTATATTAGCATAGAGGCTTTTTTTATTTTTTTTATTTTTGTCTTTACCGGTGTGTGAGATCCAAAGTGTTTAGTTAGTAGTGATTTGTATGGGAATCCCTTGCCACAAGTTTCACATTTATATAGGGTATCTTGTTCATGAACTAAAGCGACATGTGTCTTGTAACTTCGTTTCTAAAATACAATGTGTCAGCGAGAACTTTTATTATAAGGAGTATTCTTACATTCTGTAATATTGATTCACAACCAGGCCACTCACATGGTATTTTTGTGTCCTCAGTATGCTTTTCTTTAATGTGTTGTCTTAAATTATATGCCTTTGTGTAAATTTTCCCGCAAATGGTGCAAGTGATTGGATGATCATTTTGAATATGTTTTCGCAACTCTGACCATTTCTTAAAGTCTTTATTACAAGAACTGCAATTGTAAACGATAGGGTCTAATTATACGCATAAGTAGCTTGCTTTTAATTTATATTTGTATTAGCTCCTACCTTCGTGAACTCGATTAATGTGCTTTTCTAATGCTGGTAGTGAATCGAATGTTGTCTGACAATGACTGCAAGTTTGGACCTGTTTTTCATGAGTAGCTCGATGCCAACGTAATTGAAAACGTTTTGAAAATTCTGCTGTACATCCAGGATAATCACACTAATATAGAAACAAAGGTGAATACGACTTAGTGGCATTGTTATATATGCGTGCATAAGGTGATTACTTTAACGGTAGGAGAGGTGTGGCCTCTTTCATGACGCTGTAAATGTTGCCGTGTAACAAACGAAGCCTCACATTCGGGAAATGAGCATTGGAAGTCTCTCTGATTCAAATGTCTTTTTTTGTGAACAGTCAAATGAGTGGATCTCATAAAAGCTTTGTTGCATTCAGGGAAAGTGCAAACAAAAGGTCTCTAACTAAAGTTATGAGTACAGTGAATAATTTACTGTTACAAGTACTTACTTCGCCTGTATGAGACCTTTCATGCTCTTCTAATTTACTAGGCTTTTTGTATGCCTTGTCGCAATAGTGGCATTGGTACTCTATTTTTCTTTTTTTGTTTTCTGACATAAGAGATAAAAAAAAAAAATTTTTTTTTTTTTGATATTGTGTAAATGACAATAAATTAGAATCATTTGATTGGTTCGTCAGTCTATTGTCATTTATCTATATATCCGTTAGAAACAACATTATATTCTCTTTTTATTATTGGTATTGGTATTTGGCTCAATTGCTACAGAATTTCCGGCGATACAACTGTCCTTGGGTTTATTGCTAAAACAAAGATCTTTTTACTTATACTTGTGCATTAACTGTTGTATTGCTTCAAGTTTTAATTTTAGGACTTCCAATAGCTCATTACAACAGAAACCTCCTCAATTATCTCTGGCAGTGAAAGATTAGGCTTTAGTTTCTATAAGTTTATCAAGTCTTGGAACAACACCCCTTCTTCTCTAAGTTGAAACTCAATGCATTACAGTGGATCTCCGCTGATTCCAACTCTCGGCATAATTTCAATTGATTGAAAAGACAAAGTCAAAATAGATATAATGGCAGATCGTTCTTTTTCTCCTGTTTACTGTTCAACTCTTAGCAAAATTAACATCTGCTCAGTAATAAAACTCACTTTTGATCCACTGTAACAGGCTTATGTTCTTTGAGAAAAGGCACCATCAAAAATTGATGATAGTAGTAGTAGTAGTAGTTAAACAAAAAGGAGGAGGACATCGATTTATGGTTTACGAGGCAGTTGGGAAATTTTCTCAAACATTTAGTTTGGAGGGCGTTTAGTTGTGTAATCCAAATATTTGCAAATCAAAAGTAAACAATTGGGTCATGACATCAAGACTTACTAAATATAGAAATATGCAAAGATAAAAGATTTTATTGGTTGTACAAGAGCGACTGCATGAAAAAGAAAACTGACATTTTTATTTTGAAAAAGAAAAAAAGAAGAGCAGAATAAGATGAGGAGGGGGTATTATTTAAATGAAGAATAACCATAAGACATTGATCTTCTTCTTGCACCTTCAAAAGCATTTTGAATTGAAAGAGCAGTTGGCATAAAGAAACTATTTGTTGTAGGCACAGAACTTGACAAGTCTTTTTCAGCTGATGAAGTTACAGAATCAGTTGGAGAAGATAATTGTGAAGACAAGAATCCCATTGGAAATGAAGAAGTATTTAATAGAGGCATTGCTGAGCTCTGAGTAGTATCAGACATACGACGGTGATGAAATGGCGCACAAGAAGAAGTATGAGAGGCGAATGTATCTGTTTTTTCAAATGTTCTACCACATTTACAACGGAAAGGCATCTTGAATTAAAAGTAGAAAAAAGAAATGAAAAGGAAGCGAGAAAACGCCCTTTTTAAACTTTTTGAAAAGTGTGTGAATTTTAAATCAGGTCCTTTTCTAATGTAGCACAGCCTTATCAGAAGCCAATCAATCTTCTTTAATATGTGTAAATGCTTGGAATGGTAAAATTTTATTTTCAATTATCATCTGACGTTTTTGTTTAAACTCTTTAAAGTTACTAAATTTCATGCAAAAATAAGGGGAACGTAAATTTAACCAGACAAGAATTGTCTTTTTAAATTTAGTTTGTATCTTGAACTAATTGCTTCTAATCTTAATGCGCACAAAGATATCATATTGCTAATTAAGTGAACACCACAAATAGCTCTTTGCAAAATAAGTTGAGAAGCTTGACATGGTACTCCGCATTGTGTACAATTTTCCCAACGCGTTTCTATTATGTTCTGCTGAATACAGTAGGGAATACTAGGTACTTGTTGGTCATCGATAGAAATAGCACAATAACGATCAATATAGAGCTCTTGATTTACGCCTTGTGTCGCTCTAGCTACGTGTGCCATATTATTCATCTTCTTCATATCATGTTCATTCATATCATACTTGAGTTTTATTGTTCTTCCATCTTCTTGCTGATGAATGCTGACAGAAATATCTCCAATTTGTGTTAATAATGAGTGAGGTGGTCCTTCCGTTACGCGCTTATATTGAACCTGTGTTGCATTCCAATCCTCGTCTGTTTGTATTTCTTCAATCGTGTGTGATATCCCAGCTATCATTGCTTTTGAAGGTAACATGTTCACAACACGAATGTCTTGTAATAACAGCAGTACCTCTGGGCTATTACATTCACCAAAACCAGCAACAGTTTGTTGTGAAGTCAATAGTTTGTCACTGAGTTGTCTAAATACATAGTATTGCGCGTCTCTTAATAGATTCTTTCTATGCATTTCGTCTCGAATATAGATGGTATATCCTCTCAAGTGGTTTATAATATCTTCAAATATATCAGGATCTCTATCAATATAAACTGGAGGTGACGCTTTATCTTCAATTTGAGGTAATAACAGTGAATGCATCAAAGGCCCAGTAAAAAAGTTATGCTTTCCATCTTTTTGAAACAAGCTCCAAGGTACACAAAACACTCTACCACCAACGTTAATATACAAAAAATCATGTAAAAACTTGACCAGTCGATTCAGTCCATAATAGTTGGCGTCATACAGCAAGGATCTATTTTGTACATCGTCTACTGGCCGCACATAATAACCTCGTAAGTGTCGGGCAACAAGTTCAAAAATGTCGGGATCTCGGTCAATGTGCATGATCCTTTTGTTATTCTTTCTAAAAAACTCGACGAAAAAGTTTACAGGCCCATCACTATTTAATGATTCCCAACTGAGTCGAAATGTTCTGCCTCCCACTATTAATGTATAAACCGCTTCATTAGCAGGCTCATCATTGCTACCTCTTTTTGTAAGATGCGGCGGTGTTATTGATTGCGAGTGTGGCTGTACATTAACATTAGTGGAGGGCGATATTATGCTAGGATCCCCCGTGTTATGAGACATAGTGTCGGATACAAACATAAAAAAGTTGTCAGGCAGAGTGTTTTGTTGCTGTGGTAACATGGCATTGTTGGTAAAATCATAGTCAAATCCCAAGAAACTGGCATCTTCTTGTGGCAAATTACTACCGTCACTACTCGGCCTTTGTCTTTTATTGCCGATTTGTTCATTGTTCATTTTTGTTAGAAGAGAAAAAGAAGATAAAGAAAAAAAATACAAAACTTTCAGCATGAAAATATTTCCGTGGTAATTTTTATTCCAGAATCAAATAGCTTCTAGCATTTGAATTAATAATACAAGTAAACCTTGGCAAGCATTATTAAGTTTACTTTTTTTTAAAGCTGTCATTTTTGAAGATGACAAATATTTCGCTCAGCACCTGTCAACAATTTGTGAGCTATTCTAAGGGGTAAATGCGCTTCTTACTCAAAGGGTAAATTCTAGAAAAAATAAAAAAAAAAAAGCTGGTCACAATCACAATTGTTGGTAATGCGTCACTCTACAAAGAAAGGCATTCAGCATATACTTTTTGCAAGAAAAAAAGAACATAGACACGACAAAGACCGCAAAGCAGTTGGACCTTCACTCATAAAAGAGCTGCTCACGACATCTTTACTGAAATTTTTCTGTAAAAAAAACATAATATGCCCTGCTCATATCAGCATTTAACTAGTTTGCTATATTACTTAGCTCTCTTTGGCTACATACAATACACTTCAAAACTTGAAACCTAAGAGCTTACACATTACTGATTCGGTGTATATATGAAATCACTGTTTTAAACAGGTGTAGATATGCAGACAAGTATTGATAAGCGAAAGACTCAAGAGCAATATCAATAACTTTGTCAACATGAAGACAGATCTTGCACTAGTCCATTGTTTCAAGGGTCCTTTAGTCAATACATGGATGACGTCTTCTTGGAGGCACATATGTCTTTTGTAAACATATTTTGTCCTCCCGCCCCTTCTCTCTTACATGTCAGCTGAACAAAAATAAAAGTGTACAAGCAATAGGTAGCGATGTAACCTTACTGATCTTAAATCGAGGTAGTATAATTAGTACATGCATATTAAAATTATAGCACTGATTAGTTACAATCATATCATATCTAGAAATGAATTTAAAGACTAGGCTAAATAAATATTCAGATGACTTAAACACTATATTCTAGTGACAGTAAGAGTATCATTTTCAACATACATATATAAAGGCATTACGTTTAAAATTTGATTGATGCTCTTTTAATTATAAGGGAGAGCTTCTTCTTCCACTAAGACGACAAAAGAAAATCTTAAGATTACCTTTTATTTCCAGTCTATTCTTAGTAAATCTGAAACAATAGTAAACTTAGCTATATCTCTTGAACTGATAAACTTTCTGTAGAGCCTTTCAAATCAAAAATTTCGCACTGCTTGCACATTAGTTTGTAAATACTTTATTTCAAAATGGGGAGTCCACCGGTTGAGCTATTTGAACCAGTTTGTTTTTGTGTATATCTTTTTAAAAAAAAACCCCCCTTTTCCCTGTATGTTATTGTAAATAGCATTTTTACTAACTATCCAAAAGAAGCAAGAGAAATAAAGTCAACCGCATTCCCAGAAACATGGCAAAAAATATTTAAGAAATAAGAAGATGAAATGATGAATACACTTAAAAAGTTAACGACTTATAACACGACTATTGTCTATCCCATAGTCATATTATAGAACCCTTAAAAAAACAATCCATTTGATTGATCTGAAAGTTTATTTTCTTTCTGTCTGAATCCAAAGTATACATTGAAAATGTCTATGACAAGAAGTGGGATTTCTCTGCTCTGTGCGCTGGAGGCTTGGCTTCCTATCTCTTGGTAGGCCTTAGACCTGCACTTTTTACCCAAGTGCACTTTTCTTTACGCGCTTACGTAATTTTCTGGCAAAGATATGCACAACAGCCTTCAGATGACTAAAAATCAATCGAGAGCCCCTCTCTTATTACTAAAAATTTTGCCGCCAATTAGACTTACAAAGAAAGTACAAGAATCAATTGACACCTGGCTTATTCGCTGACCTATTAACTGTGAGATATTTTTGGAAATAAACTCTTTGACCCACTCCCATGTTCCTGATCCCTCGTTCAACTTTGGTGGGTCTTTTGTCAAATACCTTCTTCATTTATAGCATCAATTCTCAGATAGCACACTAGTATTTGCTCAAACTCTTCCCTTCTAAATTTGCCCTTATATGTAACCCAAAAGGAGGGCCATCCCACTCACTATCTACACCACAATCTAACCAGGGCAATACAGCATAGACAAATGCTAAGTGCTTATTGGCCATTATTAATTCTTTAAATATTTTCAAATAAAGTTATTGTTTAATCGTATAACTTTTTGCCGTGCTGCTGCTAGTTAGTACCTATTAGATAATTAATTTAAACAAAGGCTTACATTAAACTTAGTAAATAATTGTAAATCTATTACCTATTATACTCTTAGAATGCTATGTTCACCCATCTTCTTGATAGCCATATATACAAAAAAAAAAAAAAAAAAAGAGGCTGCTCTGGGCAATAATCATTGATTGGGCGACATTATTGAAATAGTAGTAAATCACTCTATCATATTAATGAAAAAACCATTTTCCGTATATACATTATTTTATTTTCACGTGTTATTGTACAAGTTGCAACTGTTGTATTTATTTCTTTTTCATGTATATACTAGAACACTCTTCTTTAACATGATAATAATGCGATGCCTTATGCATACAAAAATTAATAAATTGACAAAATGTATAACAGTTCATATTGAACAGCTGTTGATTATAGAGATAACACTCGGACCGGAAGAGAAATGGCCTGCATTTGTTAGACGATTTTTCTTAAAAAGTGGTACGAGAACTGGTTGACAGTATATATAAATCATTTGAAATTTATTTGATTTTTCTTTTTTTTTTTTTTTTTTTTTTTTTTTCTTTTTTAAACACTATATCTCTCTCCCGCAAAAACAAAAGAAGAATATGTGCAGCATTAATAAAAGCTCAGGACAAGAAACAAGTCTAGTGAACACTGCGTGCCTATGTCTCATTTGTGGCTCAAAAGTGCATCAAACAAGGGTAAGTAAATATGTATGTGTCTGTGTCTGTGTGTTTTGGTAACTAAAGCGATATGTTAGAATTGTCCTGTATCTCCTAGAAGATGATATACATTAAACAGAAGAGTGGTCTAAATGATACTATACCCCTCATAAAGAAAAGAAAAAGAAAATATTTATATTTATTTAATTATAACTGCATTTAGACGATCCCATCATATTATTTACTATACATTTATATACTCTCTCCCTCTCCCCACTTTTAAATAAACGTTTTTTTATATTTTACATATACATATACTTAATATGTTGTCATTTCAAAGATAAGGTGCGGTAACTCGACTGTAGTAACTCCAGAATGAAATTACTTTATAAAGTAAAGGTCATAAACACAAAAAACGTGGGGACTCTGCAGTAAACAGAAGATTTATATTCTTTTCGTGTAATTTACTTAAAAAGGCGAGTTTTCTTCTTTTTATATTCTTTGTAAGACTATTACATAAAAATACACATTTGCAATTGAAAAAATGGGAAAAAAAAAAAAGGCTAAAATGGACAAGTACAAATTACATGATAATTACAAGTACTTGACTAATTAAAACTTAATGTCGCATGCCAATCGATACCAGCAGCCAGGTCAAGGTCATGGATATTTGGGGGGTTTAGGGTCAATGCTCATATTGCATCATGTATAACTTATCTACATGCATAATTTGACGTGTCCTATTGCTTGACAACAACATAGCAACAGTGGACATTGACAACGTGCATGATTTTTAATTATATTTATTTGTAACCAATGGTTATCGATCTTATGAAGCCTATTTTTAAAACATTTAGAAAAAGCAAAATAAACAACTATTATGCTATCAGTGTTTATCCGTCGCTATAACAATTTATCATACAAGAGTTCCCCTTAATATTACCGTTGAGCTGTTTCTTGGAATTCGACTGCGCCGAAAATAAAGAATAATAATAGTGAAAAGGAGGCTCGTTTTTTTTTTTTTTTTTTTTTTTGATTGACTCGCAGTGTCAATTTTGACTTGTCTGTGGTGACATGCGGGAAAAATGACGATTGGTTGAGGCATTGCTTTGTTTAGAAGAGGCACAAAGGGAAAAAAAATCATCTGAGAATTTTTCATTTCATTGCCAAACGTTTCATAAAACAAATGAAGTTACTATTTATGTTAATTCTCTCCATTTGAGCATGATGATGCACAGTGGGACTTGCAATAATCTGATAAAAATATGTTGAAGAAAATTCAAAAGAGATGTTTTAAGAAGAGGCTGTTCCAGCCCTCTTAATTTAGTCATTCTTTTCTAATTGCGTAATCCTATTCTTCTGTCAAGCATTTGTTTATTATAGGATATCGAGAGGCTAGGTTATTGCTCAATATATATATGATGTTGATGCTTAAACGGCAGCTGCATATTCTAAGGCAAAATCCCTTGTTAAATAGCGTTACATAACCGTGAAAAACATCATATACTTGAACTAGCGGGTGAACATAGTACACAATCATAAGACAAAGCGTTAATAACCTATATGTAAACAAAAGCGCGTAGTACAATTCAATATCGCTTGTTTACCCTTGCTATGAAGGCTGGTTTCTGCTCTTTTTTTTTTTTTTTTTTTTGGGACTCATGTGAACGGCGTTATAGATATTGCACCATTTTCTGGGGGACGATCGCTTATACATAGCAGGTTTCTTCTAGTTAAGTTTAAAAACTAGTAATAAATTAAGCTTTGTAACGTTTCCCGCCACGTGCGTTCAATATGATATCTCTCGTATTATGCTATGATAATACTAATTCTTTTATTTCCCTGTTGTTCTACGCTAGAAAGTTCAGTGATACGTTACTCCATTTATTATATCGATGATGTGGTGAAACCACTGCGGTGAAGTTATAATAAACCCTCTGATCTATTGTAGCACGTTCGACCTTATTTGTGTAAACCATTCGGCAGAACCGAATTCAATAATCATAATTACCATCGTCATTATACCTTACTAAACTTTGTTTCAGGCACGGACAAAGTTACACTATTAGTACGATATGATATATTATAATCACGAGTAGATCAATTTACATAATATGGTAGTTATTTCGTGTTTTGCAAACTACATAACCTCGTTTCGTTTTGGGAAATTGCGCAGAAATATAAAAATAAGTAGCCTGTTTATTTTCGATCATTCTCAAGTGTCATTTACTTTTACTAATAATCTATATGTCATGTCATTTTACTAACAAATTCTTTTTTTTTCAGTTCACCTCCCAAAAAATACAGCAGTTATACAAAGCGTAACGTGGCTACAAAAAGTGATTTCACATGGCTTAAAGACCGCTATTTTCCGTGATTCCTCCGCCTTATTTTTTCCTCATTTAAAATATGAATCAGTAAAAAGAAAGCCTTATCCGGGAAAAAGTAGATTACGAAAAAAAAAAAAAAAAATAGATCATTTGTTATTAGCTATATGTATAGATCGATGAAATAAGCATTGGTGAGAATGGGCGTTGATATAATTATGTCATCATTGTCAGGTTTTGGTATAGAACCTTTATTATTTATTGGCAATAGTAATTATATAAGAAGGGAGATCGTGATCACTTACTCAGCATAACACATACACACTTTCTAAAAGAAAATTCAAGCAGTTGAAAAAAGTAAAAATCACGCACTAACCAAAAAAAATTTTAAGCACTGAAGTATTAATAGTTAAAATTAAAAACTTAAGCACAAAATGATGGTGAAGCAAACGAATTCGGTTGAGCAAGAAGAAACGATGGTTGGTATAATATTTATACGCACACCTTTAGCAGTGAAAAGTGAATCTTTATCAACTTAAAAATAAAATATGGGAGTAATAAGTAAATTGGTAAACTTTTATTATATTTCAAAGAGTGCTATATAAACAGAAGAAGCAAAGTGGCTTTGATCAAGACTTCTACTAGCAGTACAGACAGGCTCTTGAACAGAAAATAAAAACTAGTTGAGTAAATCAACGAAACGGGCGTTCAGAACTTAACTGTGACTTTTATGTCAATGCAGTGGAAATGATATTCGATTTAATTATTCGGATTCAATAATACCGTAATTTGATTGGCAAATAAACGGGAACAGACAGACAGAGTTATTCCAATAGGCTTTTCGAACTTTGTTCTGAGCACCTAAAAAAAGAATGGTTAATCACTGAGAAATTATAGCAATTTTCATACTTTGTATCTTTCTTTTGGGGTATGACTGCAGAACGTGATGGAATAAGCTTTATGCATTGAAACAACAGCCAGCTCGTAACAACTCCGCCCATGAGGAAAACAAAATTGCTTAGAACACATCACTTTTACCGACCAGGTTGGAGTCAAAGAACTCAAGTTCGAATGTCTAAGCTATGGGAACGAAGACATGAGGTGCTAACAAACAGTCGCGATAACAGCCAATGTCAACAGGACTTACGATGGATTACAGAACTGTTCAAAAATAAGAAATTCCGATGATGATGACAAGCGACTACACTAAATACTTGCACCCGTCATTAAATTCTTTGTATTCATAAGGAGGGTTACGCGTGTTTCAACAAAGTTCCACGCTTGATTTTTTTTTTTTTTTTGAATATTTTCAAAACACCCTGTACAAGCAATTATTGAGGCTTAAAGGTGATACATAGAAAAATCCCCAAAACTTATTTTCTTTTGCGTAGAGAGATACTATGCGCATTACATAATTGGTGACAAAAACAATGATCATTAAGCCACTAGTTTACTCTACTTTTTTCCATGATTATTATTTATTAATTAAGAAGAGGAATTCATAATATTTTTTGCTAAATTTCTAACATTGGGATCATAATGATTCTATTTGAAAACGTGAGCAAAATGAAGGTACACAAAACACTATTTAAGATACTTACTTGATAAAGGAAAAGTTCATATAAACTTGTACCAAAAGGGTTACAAAGTTCAGGATCATCTAATAGAGGTGCATAAATACCACTTGAAGCTCTATCTTCTGATTGTAAGAGTGCATCTAAACGATGATCCTTTTGTACAAGTCTATTCACCAATGTTAAACATTGTAACACAGTCTTATTGGGCATATTTAATGCAACAATGGTAAATCGCTTGGTAAATGCAGCTAATCGGTTCACAGGAATTTGGCGCTTCTTTAAAAACATGAGCTCTAATCCTCGAATCAACATATCACTTTCTGTTTGATTTTGGCTCTCGGGTTTCTCTTCAATCTTGGTGTGATAAGTAGCCTTGAACAAAATCTTGTAAATTTCTGCATAAAAGTCCTTTAAATCATAGTTGAATGCTTCTCCTTGTCCAGAAAGTAATTCAAATGCTGTAATAATGCATAGTAATCTCTTGCGAGTACCTGAACTAGTACGTGAAATATCGTTGGAATCTTCAAAGGAACGCATCACCTCTCTAAGTGCATTCAACAAGTCATCAAAGAAATCAATGCTTATCAAGTGAGCAAAATGGGATAATCCTTCTAATACAGCAGGCAAGAGTGGTGAGGAAGACTGCTTTTTCAAGATTCTGAAGTAAAAGGTGAAAATTAGCTTCAAGGTCTCTGTGTGCTATATTCAAATTAATAACTCTTGTCGCAGAAAAAAAAAGCAGTTAGACTTACGTTCTTTTCTTTTTCTTCTTTACTAACAATGGCTTCGGCTTCTTGGAACTCTTTTTCAATTTCTTTTGTTTCTTTCAAGGTCTTACGTGCCTTTTTAGTCAAGAAAGGCTTGTTATTATTCTTTCTCTTTTTACCAACTTTTTCATCCTCGTCTTTTGAAGAATTAGCATGAGCCATTTCGTCCTTTAAACGAAGATGAAGGAAGGTATTAATGACATTTTCAGAAATAGCAAAGCCCTTAGACTTGACCATACGAATAATCATCTTGACTGCATCAAGGGATGCCTTACCAGATTCGTCGTTTTCAAATACTGTAATCAAAGCTTCACTGCATAATTGGGCAGCTTCATTCCACTTGATGGTGCTCATACGAGTAACTATAGTAACCATGATTTCAAGTCGGAAATTGAAGTGTGTTTTCGATGTCAAAAGTTCACATAAACAACGTGTAGCAATGAGAGATAAGGAAGCATCTTCTTCTGTCTTTTTTTCTAAATAGAGTTTCTGTTAGTAAATAGAATAGAAAGATTTACTAAATTTACTTGTTAATAAAACGTTCAAATCCTTCAAATAGGCTTCGTAGCTCGAAAGCAATGACTTTTCATACTCTCTTAATTTCTTAACCTCTTTAGATACTTGTGCTTCTTCTTCAAGAGCAGTCAAAGGACGAATACGATAGCCTGGAATAATGTCCTTGTAAACAGCTAATTGAGTAAGTAAAGCCAGCTTTTTGATTGTAACGTTCTCTTCTTCTTTATACATGGATCGAAGTATCTTTAATTGAGAAATATATTCTTCAGGGTCCATTTGGAGATTGCTTGCAATTTCTGCTAGCTTTTCCTTCTTTTGTAACAAATACTCCTTCTTACTCAACTTGGGTTGTTCCTCCTCTTCAGGTTCCTCTTTCTCTTCAGAGACTACTTGCTCTTCAATCACTTCATCACTTTTAACTGGCTCTTCCTCTTCCTCTTCCTCTTCTTCTTCAACCTGTTGAATTCTACCACCGGGCAATTTGATGGGTAACTTTGTATGATAATCTTTACGAGTCCATTCATTTGCAACTTTTCTAGGTTTCGATTCATAGTCCATTTCTTCGTCTGAATCGTTTAATTCTGCCTTTTTAGCAGCACGTTTTTGCTGCTGCTTTTGTTCTTCTTCTTCCAACAGCTCTTCCATGCCAACATCATCGTCTATTTCCTCGTCTTCGTCCAATTCTTCAAAGTTATCCAAATCCTCATCAGAATTAAACTCTTCCTCTGAAGAAGATTCCAAACCTTCATTCACAGGAGCAGGCTTCTTTTCGGTAGGCTTCTTCTGCTTCTTTTTTGCAACATTTCTAATAAATGTCAAAATAAGAATACAATGTACGTAATGACCTTGTTATTTTTGTTTTACTTTGTAAGAGCTTGAGAATCTAAACCAGTCAAAAATGAAGAAAAGCCTTGGTTTTCAGCAAAAAATTCTAAATCATCTTCTGAAATTGCAACTTCATCGTCATTATCGGGTACATTAACGTATTCTGGTATATTTTTCTAGATTAAAGCAAATCAGTTACTTGATCCACTAGATTACTTTTTCTTTCTTTTACCTTGCCGTCTTTATCCTTCTTTGAATTGACTTTTTTAGGTGCCAAAGTAGCTTTAGTTGGTGCCTTTTTGGCTGCTTTTTTTGTAGACTTGATAGCTTTCTTGGGTGGCATGTTGTAGAGACTTGAAAGAAGTGCTGTAGTGAATTGAATCTATAAACATAAAAAAAAAAAAAAAAAATTGAGACTGTCAAAAAAATTGTGACAAGCTTCCAAATCGAGAAAACACCACAACATCTTCCCCTCAGTGGCATATCAAAAAAATAAACTTTAAGAAAAGCAACTGAATACTCGTGTTAGCAGCCGCCATAAAACGATTCATGTGTCAGTTACAAAGGGCAGGTATACAAAAAAAAAAAATATTGTAGACATATTTGAATGGAGAACGTAAAGCACAGTCACCTCGAAAAGAGAGCTATTCGTGCATTGTACAAGTTCTAGCGTAGACACACCAAAACATTTGGGATAGACGTATATCGCAGATCGATTCTCGAGTTTATTAATACAGCCAGAAATCACACACTTGTGACAAGTAATACTATACATCTCTTTCTTCAGGAGAAGATTTTAATGCAAATTTCTGGAGCCATACCTATTCTTGAGTCTGTTATTCTCGTAAATAATATTATAGCTTTTTTATGTTAAAGTTTTCTCATAGCACGGCTTCAGTGACTCGGTTTAAAGGTCAAATTCTTAAGGCTCAAAGAAAGAGATAGAGGGAAGCCAAAGACCAAAAAAAAAAAAAAAAATTCAATTTCCGTGATTAGAGGTAGTGAGAGACCCCAGCTTGGGGATAAGATGGTCGTCATTTTTGTTCTTGTATATTTTTATTAAAGCACAATGTTAACAGTCGCAAGAGAGAATACAATTCTGTTTAATGACGAATATTTAAAATATAGAGATTCCATTACAAATATAGAACAAAGATTACAAAAAGACATTTCCTTATTAGACTTTGAATCTCAAGACCATGACGATGCTATTGAATACAGTAAAGACAGAGGTAAAATAACTTTTGCTGCTTACTTTATTTCCTTGCTAATAGCTTCAATATAGTCACGTTATTTAGGTTTTTAAAAGACTCTGGATTTTCAGAAGATAAAGCAGTAGAACGATTACTAGACACAATACAGTGGAGAAAAGAACAAGGAATAAGCCGTATGACATATCAGTCAATTGCCTCTGAATTCTTTGAAAATCCTTTTGCATTTTTCTACAAGCAGGATTTACTGGGGAGACCAATTGCTGTTATACAAATGCGCCACTTTCCAAAATTTAGAGAGAAAAACAAATCACTATCTTATTTTATGCAACCGTTTGCTTGTTTAGTCATGGAAATTGCTCGTCAATTAACTAGAGACTTGACTAGAAAAAATGAAAAGGACAAAATTACCGATAAACCCGTTTTAATATCCCAGATTTCTATTGTCATTGATATAGCAAGTGCTCCTTTTGTACCTGTGGACTCATCTTTAATGCAAAATTTGAAAGCAATTGTAAATACAAGATTCCCGGGCTTCATAGGCTCTGTATATATTTTGAATTTTGGTTGGATGTATCAAGGTATCTGGCAAGTTGTTAAATTAGTCTTGAGCGATCAGGCAAAAGCTAGAGTCAGTTTCTGTAATAATCAAGAAATAAGACAAGTCATACAAGAAGACGACTTACTAAAAGGTAAATTAATAACATTTTCCCCTTCCATCTCATCCAATATTCACCCCTTTCTGTCCGTAAAAGCCCTCGGTGGAAATGATACATACGAATGGTCTCTAGACTCTGACTTGATATTGGACTTGTATGCTTCTGAAAATAGATTTAAAGAAATTGCTCCATCAACTCGTCTATCGAGAAGCTCCTCAGTCTCTTCTATTGATAGTAGTATATTTTTTGATGCGCCTGAATACCTATCTCGACACAATTCATCACAATATGAACTCGGTCTTTCCTCTTATACTTCAATGTCACCTAGTGTTTATGGAACCCCTGGTACATTAACACCAATTGATTCATACCTTGCTAACCGACAGAACCGATTAGCTCCTCGACCACCCTCTGAACCAAGATACTACTTGAATGGATTTCATATGGGAGACTCTTTCTTGACCTCATTTTTTAGAATGGGCCAACAGCCAAATAATACCGCCTTAGATAGCTACGAACTAACGAATAGATTAAATCAACTCATTGATGAAAATGAAGGTTACCTTGTACTAGAAAGCAGCCAAGGATCTATTCATTTCCCCCATATGCTACCTGACGATCATCCACAGAGTATATACATGACCTCACCTGTTAAACATCAACTTGTGAGGGCCGAGCAAAGGATTATTCGCTTATCTCGTAGACTCTTTCATTTATCATTTTCATATCATGGTGCGGTTTATTGGGTGATACTCTACTTATTCCTAAGAGGCCCAGTAGAAACGAACCTCAAGAAAGTATTGTTAAAATTGATGGCTGGTACTACTCAACAACAAATTGCTTATACAACAGCGGGAATCTCTGCAACGGTAGCTGCTGCACTAAGTGCGTCTCTATCAAATTCACTTCAAAACAATAATCATAGACAACAACATCGCTAGCAAATTTATTTTACTAACTAATAAAGGCTATAAACCGTGATCCTCTTCAGAGCTACTATCGCTCAAATTGTCTACAATTTCCTCATCTTCACTATCTGTCAATAAAGCCGTAAGCTTCTCTGCATTTAATGGATTTTCCACAAGTACATAGGGTGTAATATGATATGTAAACGCAAGATCACGTAATGCAATGGATGACCGCGACTCCAACTCTCCATTCGTCATATCATGATCCTCACTTTCCTCTTGCTTTAACTTTACCCCTATACATCGATTCATTCTTCTTTTTGTAATAGCACTTGTTATAGACGATTTAATATAATTCTAACAAAAAAACCTTTATCAAAATGCGTACATGTAGCATTATTTCTCTTCATTTTTACCTCTGCAGCAAAAAGCATGACATTGACAACATCTTCTCCTATACCTCCTAATAATCCATTTTCTAACGCAATACTGGTCATCCTCGAATGCAATGTCTCTGGTGAAGGTAGCTCTTTTAAATCAATACATAACGGCGCCATCAGCCCTTTGGAATATTCTTGACTATAATCTATAAAAAGTGTGCATAAGTTATATGCTCATTTGTTTGAACTTCGGTTCAAGTTTACTTTGCGGTAGTTGATTAAATGAAAATGGTAGTGTTGGTGGTCGACTAATACGTGGTGCTAATAACTTATCTACAAATGGCCGTAACTTATTCTTGTCACCACCCTAAAAGAGAATTAGACTCTACTTTCTTACTGGCATGGATCGTTATATTTACTTTCACAAGTGCTTTCAGTCGTTCACGATCTGCTTTACTTAGGGCCATAACGTCTGATTTTAGTTTTCGTTTTCTTGGATCTTGATCGAAATCTCCATCCGCTGTTAAACTTCCATCCTTTCCTCGTTTTCGTTTAGCCCACCCTACGTTACGATGTTTTGAAGGTGGTGGGGTGTTTGTTTGTGCATTGCGTACCGTACTCAGAATAAATGCATTATGAAGGTAAGCTAAACAAGAAGAAAGGTAAATCTTACTACTATCGTTTTATTTACATGATTCAATTTACCGTTTTCTCTATTAAGATACAGGTTAGCATAAAAGTCGAACTCTTGTCTGTTTAGCTTTCCCATAACAAAATCTCTGAGGGCATCCCAATACAGTGGTCCATTTTCCCCAAGAGCATCTGCTAATTGTTGCTTCAATGCCAGCACATCTTGCCTCCCATTTTGCGTGGGATTTGAAAAGTGTCCTTTTGTCATGGTGGTTACAACATTATTGTTTATCTCCTCCTCCTCTTTAATGATCATTATGAGTTATTTGCAAATAAAAAAAAAAAAATGTTTGGAAAAAAACAATGTACCACTACAACCCGCCCTCTTTACACATTTCAGCTGTGATTTTAAAAATAAAACGACTGCCATTAAGTATTATGCAGTATTTGAATTATGCCAGGCCAAAGATAAAAAGAAAGCAAAACAAGCCCTTTGGAGAAAAAGTTTTTGTATCAGTTGACCATGGATCGATTTTGACATGGAAAGAAGGGAGCTAGTAAAAGGTCGAAAACAAGTGTCAGTAATTCTGGAAACTGGCTATGAGTCAATGATCCAGTACAAGCAGATATATTTATTCTCTGTATGATTGTTCTTCAGACGGTGAGCTGTAACAAACCAGCTATCATAGATGCATAGCACGAGCATTTATACCTATTCTTTTGCTCTTGTTATATACTTTATCATCCGGGAAGGAGTCTTACTGAAATGAGTTCATCTTTATATCATGATTATGCTCCATACTCTAGTCGCAGATAATGAACGTATATGCATTTAGAAAACCTCTAGTTCTCGCTCTAATTATGGATTTTTTTTTTTTTTTGATCTTATTGTTATATCGAATAAGGGCGCTAATGCTTACCATAGGTATTGTCTTTGAGATTTTCGTTTTTATTTTACGCGGCTACTGTACCTGTATAAATGGAAAATACAATACGCGCTGCAGTGGTACCAAAATAGGATACAATTAACTAAGCAGCGATTTTATGTTCATATTTTCATATGCCTTTAGTGATATTTGTGGAGATAGCAGTATATATTTCGTGCTGGAAATCATAATGACTTTGTGTGCCAACATTTTTTAACGTACCGCCCCGATTCCTCGCATATAGTGCCTTGAGGTATAAAAATACTTCAAACATCTCCGGTCACAGCACGCTTAGCATTCCTTTATATGATTTCTCGCCTTATTAGTAGTCGCTCCTTTTCAACTGTTATTAAAGAACAAGGGAAAAAGTGGGCAGGATGTAAAGCAATGGACTATCTGATTCAATCGCAACCTACCATTATAGGACTAGGTTCAGGATCTACGATTGTATATGCCATTGAACATTTGGCCAAATCGTCTTTTTCAAAGAACGTCATTTGTATTCCTACAAGTTTCCAAACTCGCCAACTGATACTTTCTCATAAATTAAAATTAGGCTCGTTGGAAGAGTAACAGCAAATCCAGTGGGAGCTATATACACGTGCTTAACATTTGTAATATTTAGGTATTCAAGTATTGATATGACTATTGATGGTGCAGACGAAGTAGATTCAAACCTAAATGCAATCAAAGGTGGTGGAGGCTGTCTGTTTCAAGAAAAATTAGTTGCTCAAGCATCTTCTAGGTTTATTCTTGTTGCAGGTAATTTTCTACAGTACAATAATGACAAAAATAACCTCCTGAAAACATACAAATTTTAGACATGAGTAAAAAATCCAGTCATCTTGGTACACAGGTAACACCAGAAGCTATTATAAGTACACCAACAACTGAAATAATTTCTAGTGGAGACGTGGCGTTCCTGTAGAAGTCATTCCACTGGCTATAACGACGGTGGAAAAGCAGTTACGTCGAATGTTTCCAAGCGCTCGAATACAGCTACGTATGGCAACACCTACCGATAAGGCTGGGCCGGTAGTCACTGATAATGGTAACTTACTTTTGGATTGCGATTTTGGGCCCTTTGAAGTTGATCCTTATTCGTTGTACAACGAAATAAAATGCATATCAGGTGTGCTAGAAGTCGGCCTTTTCTGCAACATGGCAGAAGCTGCTTACTTTGGATCCCTCGAATCAAATACAGGAGAAATACTAACAAGAAAGCAATAAAAAGTAGATATGCTCTTGAGAAAGAAGAAAAAAAAAGTTCTTTATTGTCCTCAAACTAAAACTCTATTTCAAAGACAGGAATAAGCATATTCCTCATGCTATTCGATAATAACGGCTCCAACTCAAGCGTCAGAATTCCTTGAGCCATCTTCCAGCTAATTCTTGTATCTTCTGTGTTCATGAGTCGAATTTTTGTATTATCCTTCATGGGAAGTGGTGTTTTGATTTGCAATGTCGGTTTGATCTCGCCAAAAAGAAATATGTATACGGAGCCACCACTTTCGCTTACTGTAAATCTCATGCTTTCCTCTTTAGATGCAATCCAATAAGGGACAGAATTAAATATACTATCATCCACAAGTTCCAGCCATCTGCCTATTTCTAATAGTCTTTCTGCCATTGGGTCTGGTACTTTCCCAAACGCGTCAGGGCCAATATTCAAAAGAAAATTACCCCCTCGACAAACTGAATCTACTAGATTTTCCAGTAACTCGCGTGTACTAGCATACTCTTCAGGTTTTGTGTTCCTATTGAAACCAAAAGAATAAGGATCTATACCTCTCGTTGCTTCCCAAAACCGGCTTGGAGTATCTTTGACTTCTTTATACTCAATGGTAGTAAAATCAGATGCACTTCCATCTCCACAACGGTCATTGACAGAGACCTGGCGGCCCTCTTTCAACGCTTTGTTAAAATATTCAGATTGCCATACGGTTGAGTTATTAATTCCCCCTATATCACACCAGAGAATATCAGGGTTATGCTGATGAATGAGTTCTTGCAGCTGAGGAACTTGCAACTCGTTCACAAAATTCTCTACACTTTTACCACCAGTATAACCAATTCTTCGTTTCGTGTATGGGTCTGTAGGAGGACCATGCCAGGCAAGAGATTCATCATTGTAATTTGGATGGTACCATTCAGGCAAAGAAACTACATGAATCTAAATCAGTTGCATGTCTTACGTAGAGTAATGTCTATTTACTTACAATATAAGCCTCGTTTTAGATGAGGAAATTTTGATTCTGAAACTTGCATTAGTTCGTTTACAAAGTCGCGGTTTGGAAACAAAAGTCGCGATGTTGATCTGCCGGTTACACTCGTATTAAACAATGCAATCCCGTCATGGTGTTTCGCTGTGAATACAAAATATCGAGCTCTAGATTTGTCAATCAAACTCAAACACGCTGAAGGGCTAAACTCTGTTGGCTTCCATAGATTGAGAAACTGATCATACGCAAAATCTTCACCATATGTCTGGCGGTGATACTTTAAAGTTTGTTCATCGTTGTGCATGTTCCACCAATACCATTCTGCATAAGACTTACCTACAGGAGCCCATCCAGGTACTGAATACAGTCCCCAATGTATGAAAATGCCAAACTTAGACTTTCTGAGCCATGTTGGCGATCGGTGTCTTTGCACAGATTTGCTTGTTGCTTTATAGTCGCTCAGTTCACTGTCTAGTTTAATTTGATATTGTGTCTTCACACCACTCACTGATACTGTCACATTTTCTTCTTTCTGCTGTTTATGACCACTGCTTTGAATGACAACTTGGGCACAGTGTACATGACCTGGTGCAATAAACTCTGCATGTCCATGCTTTACTGTCTTTACGAACTCTGAAGTCACATGAATTGTTGCATTTTGAACCCACGATGTGCCTGTATTATGTAATTCGACTAAAAGTACTTGATCTTTTTTATTTCTCCACTCATGCGTTACCTTCACATCACTCACTATTACCCCCTTCGCCGGATATGCTATGACCGTAAACAAGTGGAGAGATGCTTTTGAATTATCAGCACTTGAGAACTGAAGTTCGATTGGTGTTTTCAAAGGGTTAGTGTAAATAGGTATATAAAAAAGAGCGCCTTGTCGACCGTTGGATAAAGGATATTGAATTACTTTGTATCGTTGCATTTCATTAACGTGCTCGTCCTGCCAGTCAGGTATACTTAATGTAGTAGTGTCCTGGGTATAGTCATCATAAATGACGCTGGCATCAATGGTTAATGGCCCATGACTCACTGAAGCTAATACATAAAGAGCACCGAGTGAGGTTACTTTGCCAAGCGATATAACTTTGCCTGTGTTACTGATCTCAACATTATCAAATTCACTGTAGGTATAATTTCCAGGAAGCTCCGTTGTCTTTTTAGTGGTAAACGCAGTCCCGATATGATCAACATCCCCGCCAGCTCCAAACGCCTTGTTGTTCAAATATTGCTTAAGCGGTATTGAGAAAGGTGAAAGCTGTTGTTGCTTTAATGAAGGGAACGTATATATACATTGAATAAGTAAAAGTATTAAAAGGTAAACAATAACTTTATTCGGAGTATAAAAATACATCGAATGCTTCGTTTATATAAAGTGGTAGACGAAAAAAGAGAAAAATCGAAAAAAAGTAAAACCATTTTACAATAGAGTATGTTTTTATGAAAGGAGTGTAGTGATGCAAAAAAGGGGGCTTAATTCAGTCATCTCCTTTCAAAAGATGACATATATTTTTACATATACATAGTGCAACTAATGCGTTAATTCATCATTTAGATGTCAGTTGCCTCACTGATCTTCTCTAATTCTTACTTTATATAGCAGTAATCTTTCGGATCAGCTGCTATGCTGAAAGTCCACAATGTCAATGTGATACGCACAAGTCAAAAAGGCATAACATTAAGCATTAGTGGCCCTGATACATAGCTTTCTCTCATTTCAACAACCTGGTAAATTATCAACACATAACATTACAGCTAAATAGGATAAAATGTTCGAGTGGCCGGTAGCAGCAATTCTGTTTTCTGTTGAGAGAGACTGAGTACTATAACGTGATCTTTGTTGGTTTTCTGGTTACGTGCACAGGTTGTGTACAGACCATCAAGTCAAACATTTGCAAATTTTCATATCGTTCCGCCCTTCTTTTTTCAAGAAGGCTTTCCAATACAAAATGTAATAAAAGAAACTCTCCTTCCTCGTCAGCATTCACTTCCTAGAAACTTTGATAGTCCCAATCTGCTTGCTTCTAGTTTTCTTCTGAAGCTTTTCGACCAGGTGCCAGATTGCAATAACTTTATCCATCTTCTTTTCCCTCTACCCTTTTATCTTTTGAGCCATTAAAAGGGGGGGGGGGGTTAGCGCTCCCTTGTAAAACTAATCTAGGCAATAGAATACTATACAGCTACTATGTCCGCAATAGAATTATTTTAAATATAAAAAAACTCTTTATTCTTTTTTTTTTTTTTTTTCAAACAAAAAAGAGACAATGGTATCTCTTTTTTAATAAGTTGTAACCATTAAAATTATATAATAAAAGATGATGTTTTTGGGCAAAGTGGGGAAAAAAGGATGATTAAATTATTTACAATCTGTTGACATTACCCAAGTTTTCACAAGCTTGTTGGACTCTCTTTAACATGGACTTTTCGCTTTCACGAACCCAGACACGAGGATCATAGAACTTCTTGTTTGGCTTGTGCTCACCATCGGGGTTACCGACTTGGGTTTGAAGATATCCCTTCTTGCTTTCATAGAAGTTTCTGAGACCATCCCAGTAAGCCCATTGGGTATCAGTATCAACGTTCATCTTAACAACACCGTTTTGGACAGCAGTGCTGATTTCTTCCTCAGTAGAACCGGAACCACCGTGGAAAACAAAGAAGACAGGCTTGCTATGTTCAGATTGAAGTTGTTCCTTTACATAAGCTTGGTGCTTACCAAGGAGTTCAGGGTGAAGCTTAACATTACCAGGAGCATAAACACCGTGGACGTTACCGAAACCAGCAGCAATAGAGAACAAGTCAGTGACTTCACTGAAAGCCTTGTAAATATCCCAAATATCTTCAGGTTGAGTATAGAGAGCAGCATTATCAACACCAGAGTTGTCAACGCCATCTTCTTCACCACCGGTAATACCGATTTCCATTTCGAGCCAGCAGTCGATAGCGGCCATACGCTTAAGGTACTTGAGACATACTTCAATGTTTTCTTCTTTGGTTTCTTCGGAAAGATCTAACATGTGAGAAGAGAAGAGAGGTTCACCATGAGCCTTATAGTATTGCTCATCAGCATCAAGCATACCTATTGATGGGGTTAGTTCGCCAATACTTAATTTATCAAGTATACATTACCATCGAACCAAGGCAAGAGCTTCTTGGCACAGTGGTCAGAGTGAACAATGACGGGGATACCGTAAGCCTTGGCAACAGTACGAATATACTATGATGCTATAAGTAAGTTTGTTCTTTTTTTTCTTTGCTTGTAGGTATGCTTACTTGAGCACCAGCAATAGCACCAATAATAGAGGCTTCTTGGTTTTTGTTGTCTAAACCTTTACCAGCAATGTAAGCAGAGCCACCTTGAGAGAATTGGATAATGATAGGAGACTTGATATCACGGGCAGCTTCAAGAGCGGCGTTGATGGTACTATAATTTCAAGTCAGACCATATTATTTTTAAACGGCCGAGAATCTGGGGATTGTCATACACATGTTTGTTTTTAACATGTAGTACACATGATGTATCCCCCGAAGACTCCTATGTAAATTATATATAACATACCTAGTAGAAGTACAGTTGATGGCAGGAATAGCAAAGTTGTTTTCACGAGCTACAATGAAAGACATGGATTAGTTGGCGTGTTTAGGTACGAAAAAAATGCAGAATTGCTTACCATATTCGAAAACCTTCAAAAGGTTTTTACCAGTGACAACGCCAGCAGGAACAATATCGAGAATACCCATTTTATCTTGTTTTAAGTAAAAGTTAAAGAAGAAGAAAAGAAGCGACTTGAGTGATTCAAAAGCTATCTTTATATACTTTTTTTTCTACATTATGTCCCGAATATATCCTGGGAAAAATAAAACCAGGTCACAGACAATTTTAAAAAGCATAAGAGCTTTCTATTCCTAAAAGTGATCCGGGGACACCCGTTTTCAGCGTATGAAAATCCTTTACTTTTAGGGAAAACACGTAAATGACATTAAAGAAGTTCTCAAAAATTATGCATTACTTTTCGAAAAAGCACGCGTTTCAGTAAACAAACAAAAGTGAATAAGTCGTTTATATGGATTTATTTAATAAAAGTACAATTTTACATATGATGTGTCTTGTTGGCGAATAAGAAATTGAACTGATGCAATCGTGCTTAATTTGAAAGGACACGGTATTTGAATGCGAGCGATTGCCATTAAAAAAACAACTTGAGGGTTGGTTCCAGTGTCCTGTCGTTTGAGTAACAAATCACAGCTAATAAATCGGAATTACATAAAAGCAAAATAAAATAATGCACACGGGGCAGTTTGTCCCTGTCGAAGTACAACACCTTTTATTATTGTCAAAGAAGATATAACTACTCCGAGTACACTTCACGTGAAAAAGATAAATATAGAGCTTATTGGGGGATAAAATAATAAAGAGTTTATGTGAATCTTCGCTTTAATATACATGGACAGAATAAATGTAATTCCGAAGGTCTCTTGTGCTTAATAAAAAGCAGAGACTGCCCACACCTGAATTGAAAGCGTTGTGAATTAAAATGTATTCTTCCCCCAATATGCCCCCCTTCCCCTTCTCTTTACCCCCTACTCACACAAATACAAGATAAACAAGTTTAGTACAAAAGTATTCAAATGATATCTACATTATTAAACAAAAAGATTAATTGGTTTATGATTTGTCGGCACTGATGTATAAAACTATGTAATAAATTAGCCATAATTAAACAACATGATAAGCTTTAAAGGGTATACCATTATTTCCTCGAATAAAAGTATCGCCATATTTGTTATTCAATTTCCCATCGACGAATTCTTCTGTGTTTTCTAATGCAATGTTCATGTACCCATCTAAGCAAGCCAAAGTACCTACCAAAAGTTTAATTACGCGTACCAAGAATAAACAAAAGAAACGTTACCTCTATAGTCAATCCCAGAATTTAATTTAACTTTGACAGTTTTGCCCAAAACAGTACTTAAAAAGTCGGTTGGTGATCTTGACTTTGATTGATTTTCCATCTTGGTAGCTCTTGGAATGAGAGGGAAACTTGGAAAATTGATTTTTTTTTTTTTTTTTTTTTTTTTTTTTTTTCTTCGTTACTCTTGAAAATAGTCACCTAGAGGAAAGCATTTTATTGGACGGAAGTTCTTCCACCAAAAAGTCATTAGAAGCTGGGTAAGTTATTGTACAAAAGATATATATTATCATCTTTTATTTCATAAATTAAAAAACATGTCAGATATTATTAAAGAAGCCAGTAGAATGCAATACCAGTAATAGTGAGGAAAGTACCTCCAACATGAACCCGTTCACCATTGGAAGAAGCAGAGACCGAAGAAGAAGCTGAAGCAGCTGCACTACTCGCGCGAGAAGCAACAGATGTGGCTTTAGAAGCCGCAGCTGAAGTCATCGAACGAACAACAGAAGAAGCTTGTGCTGCAAAGAAATCAACATGCTTAGAAGCTTTAGGGTTGTAACGATGCTCCCCAGTCTTGTGTCTATCCCAATCTGGCTCTTCTTCGTCTTCATTTTCGTCTTCATCCTCTTCTTCTTCCTCATCCTTATCCTCATTTTTATAATTATGATTCCAGTAAGGCTTTTCTTTCTGTTGAAGCTTTCATTAGTTCTCCAAATTTGTTGAAACAACATACTCAGTCAAAATACCTCAGGTTCCCATGTTTTAGTTTTGGTAACTGTCTCTACAACAATAATTGGAGGTCTGGTTTCGATCTGTAAATGGTAAGGATAGCTTAAATAGTCATGAGTGTTTGTATTAGGCGTATTAATTGCAGCTATGTATGGTGTCAATGACTGTTCTATGGTATATATCTAATTTTATTTACAAACTACATAAGTTAAGGCACTGGCTAGTGAAACGATTGTATGAGATTTCATGTCTTTTAAGTGTATTATAAACAAAAGAAGGTGTTTGTTGGACTCTATAGAGTGTTTTTATATTACTTACATATATTCCCGAAAATGAACATAGCACTGCTTAATATGACATGGCATGGAATGTAAGTCAAAAAAAGTACGTGTTATATAATCGGGGATTTCGGTTTTTAAGATTATTTTGACAGCTACCACTACAATTGTAACTAATGAAGAAGCAAACTAATATTTAAGAACGATTTGCAAAAGTGGAAATGGAAAATTGTTAGGATTGTAAGATAAATATATGGACAAGGCTTTAATATCTGTTACCATAAAGTTTTGGCAAGAAGAGTCGTTCAAACGTATTGTAAACACAACAAACTTTCACTGAAATAATGCCCGTAGCTCAAAGCCCATTAAAATACATAGTTGCGGAAGTGACAAAGAAGCAATGCTATAGCAACCATGTTTATTTTCGGAATAAAATGGCATAGGATTCCGTTAAAAACAAGAACAATTTAGACAAGCTGTCAAACATTACGGGACGCGGTAAATCAATCGCTGCATTAATCATTACTTGGGATCTTTTTGCGCTATTTATGCCTCATATTTAAACAAATTAAATACTATAAAGCAATAGTGTGCTTCTGAATTATATTAAACTACAAGGCTCAAAGTATTTCTGAGAGAGAATGCTGTAGTAAATAGCTTTCATAAGAGCTCTTCTTCTATCATACCATGACATCAGAATGAAGAATAGAAAAAAAATGTCTCGAGTCAATACATTTTTTCTTCTTTTTTATCTATCTGCATTTAATTAAGCTGCATGTTGGAGCCATTTTCCTCATCAGTCTGTGGTAGTTTACAGCCAACTCTCATAATGTCTCATAAAGCCAAAAACCGCGGAAACATTAGCATAATTCGACTGGCCAAATGACATAAGAGATAATAGCTATTCATAGGAATACAGTGGTCCCACAAATTTTTGTTGTTTTTGTTGTGAACAGATAGCGCTGTCCTTTCTTATTAATGGTGGCAAAGGAGGGCTCACATGTCGTGCGAAAGGCTTCCCTAATGGTGTCCTTAATTTTTTTTTTTTTTTGGCGTATTTTTTCCTTTTGTCTGTTTCTCTTGTATTCAATATCATGAAGTTCACTTCTCTATTCGAAGATGGAAACGGTTCGATGTGTGATACAAATGGATATGATGCTACAGACATAGTGATTGACAAACACGGAGAGATAGAGGTCGAGGAAATTGCATACCAAGCCAAGCGTGTTGCTGCTGATTAGATGATTGTGCCTGATGCGGTAGATGAGCCACCCGCTAGAGAAGCTCTATCAAAGAAGGGCAAAAGAAGATGCATAGGTTAAGTACGAATTGCAACGACTTTGTGGTATTTGCACATACTTCTTACTAATAAATCAAATTAGATTACGCCTAAATACAGCTGCCTGCCAATAGTATACATATCATTAAATTATAACAAGAGTAATTTTTATTAAAACCAAATTTACTTTGACTGATGAATCTTCCCTCACTTTTAATAAAGGATTAAAGAAGACTCACTTCGCTTTATAGCCTATTTTACATTTATCAATTCAACAGTTAAATATCTTAGCTTACAACGAATTGCTGTCATATACAGGCTCTATAATAATCAGATATGGATCCTTGTTATGCATTAGTAGAGCGTGGATATACATCCTTCGTGACTAATCTATAACCAACTGAGTTCAATGTATATTTAGATTCATCATCACATAACTTATCCATATATTGGCTCCTGTCAAATTAACGTTTGTGTATTTTTTTTTTTTTTTTTTTTTTTTTTTGGCTAAATCTTGGTACAAGGACTATTTACACGGATTTCTGTTAAATCTTTACTGAACAATAAATGCTTCCTTTACATCTGATAGTTCTCCAGACAATGAACCCTAATTTCTCACCATAATAAGTCAACTATCATAGAACAAAGAAATAAAATAAGGACTATATTCTCCTTAAATATTTATTTATAATCAGGAACAGCTTTTATGGCTACTCTTTTTCTTTTACTCTTATTATATACATCTTAAGCGAGTTTATCATTTGAGAAGGAAATTCACTGAAAACGAAAACGAGGCACTTTGAAAGCCTTCGATTTTGAGATGTCCTCAATAACGATTATGGCTCTTATGGCTTGTCGTGTGTAACGAACACGTGCAAATAGCAAAACTGTGCACTTATGCAACTAATAAAGTTAATAAAGAACACAATAAGTGTTCTTAAATCAAATCTAAAAATAGTAATAATACAGTAGCCGCGTTATATAAGGCTACTACGTTATATAGTGCTAGAAGTTCTAAAAAAAAATGAGCTTCCACTAACAAATCTGTGAAAAACTGTACTATATAATGCTAAAATCCTATCTAGTGCTGAGAGGTGCCCGAAAAAAAGCTAGCACTATATAGCGCGACTACTGTAATATTGGTTTAATGATATTTTAAAGTGTAATTATACAAGAAATATCATTGGTTACCGAATACTTGAAATGTGCAATAATAACAAAAGAGTGAAATCAAACCATAAAATTGTATTCTATAGATCTGTTATACTATGTTAATAATCTAGGCGATAATAGTGTCAAGACACACATAAATGCTTATTATCACAGCATCTTATCACGTAGAATACTTCAGGAGCAGTACGGAAGGATAATGATTCTTATATAAGCGTAACTAACTTGTATAAGAGAACAAACAGGCCATTATCATGAAGCACTGGATTATCTAGATATATAGCTAGATCATCTTAACCATATAATATTACATTATTGGTTGAATCACGATTTATAAGGTTATTATAATTATAGTTCGCAACCTAAGTCACAAGTAGACATGGATGTTACTCCCTGACTTGGTATAAAATTAGACCCAAGACATGAAAGGGCTTGATTTGGATTTTATAAAACATAATAACTGTTTTCATTGACCTCAGTACTACATACAAATATGGCTTTCTTATTTAGATATATGTTCTCAAGAAAAAACTTTAATACCATAATGTTATACTTTGGGCATACAGGTATAAAAAAGTGCTGAAGACAAATGTAAATGAACCACGTCTCCTTTAAGACTGATCCAATAGACCATCATAAATCCACTTCACCTGGAAGCAGAAAAATAATGTCTCAAGTGAGAACTTATTTAATTTATAGACTCATCTTATCTATTACTCAGAGCACCCAATTCATCATATATACAGCTGATCGGATTGGAATAATTGCATACGGGACGCTCACAACAAGACTACTGGTAAAACTCATATGGTATAAAGAGGCAATAAGTTAACAACTGTAGTTAGTATCATTGAGATACCATACACTGTATAGGAGAAATATATCGTTAGCGCGTTAATAAAAGCTAAATTATAAGAGTAACAAATTATGTTATGACTATTTAAGAATATATTGATATATGTTATTTATGAAATAGTGACTAAGATTAAATAGTCCTAAAAAAGCAGGTGTACACAAATGATAGGATAAGGGAATGAATGATATTACATGTATAATTTACTGTTCTTCGCGTCTTTCAACCATAACTTTCATACCGTTTTTCATAGGTAATGTAAGAGAAACTTGATAAGTAATTTCTTGGCCAGCCATCAAAGTAAATTTATATCGCTTGAGTAAGAACACAATAGCAATCAGCGCTTCAAGTGTTGCCAAGTGTTGACCTTTGTAACTTTTGTGAGTATAAAATTGTTTTTCCTTCTTTTTTTTTTTTTTTTTTTTTTGTTCTTATTTACCAAGACAAACACGGGGTCCAGCATGGAAGGCTGGCCATTGACCTTGTGATTCACGACGAAGTTCTCCTTCAGGAGTGATCCAGCGCTCAGGTTTAAACTCTTTAGCATCAGGACCCCAGACTTTTTCTGAACGACCTTGAACGTAAGGGCACCATAAAATATAATCACCTTTCTTGATATGAGTACCATCGGGCCAGACATCATCGTTCAAAGCGTACTTTTGATTCAAAGGAACAGAAGGGTAATGACGAAGTACCTCGTAGAAAACAGCATGAGCATATGTCATATTCTTTATCTTTTCATAAAGTCCAGGAGCATCGGTTTTATCATCATCAGTTATGTGTTGTGATATTTCTTCCAATAACTTCTTTTCGACTCTGGGGTGGCACATAAGCATGTAGAAAGTCCAGGAAAGTGCTTGAGCAGTGGTGTCTCTACCTGCGATAACAAAGTTCAAGACGATATCACGAAGCTCATCGTTGTTCAGAAGCTCACCCTTGTGGTTACGAGCATCCATAAAACGGGACAAAAGATCTTTATGGACTTCTCCAGCTTCTAATTGAACACGGCGCTTTTGAGTTACTTCACGGGCAAAGTCGTCAACAACCTTTAAGTTTTGGTTCATACTTGCTTTCCAAGGCATGAGAGTATCAAGTATTTTCTCAGTAACACCCCAAATAGGATTGACGAAACGTAAAAATGTCGTTTTCTGTGCTTCATCAAAAGCAGCTGCGAAAGGTACTTTTCCTTTAGTAGAAAGAGCCTTTAATTCGACACCAAACCCAAGTAAAATGAATGAATCAAGTGTAAATCGGAACATAACATCATGAAAATCAACAACTTCATGGTTTTCAGCAGCTTTATCAAAAATTAGGTCTTGCATAATGCCAAGTTCTTCAACGAATACGCTGTACAAAAATAAAAAAAAAAAAAGTTAAAAAAAAATTGAAAAATTTATGCAAGCTTAGATTGGCTTTACTCTGTGAACTGGTCTCTAAAATTTTTGACGTTAAAGATAATACTGGCAGTTTTACGTTGATATTTCCACTCTTCACCGTTTGCATTGAAGATGCCACCACCAAAAAGGTCCATCATGCCACTATGGAATTCAGGGCCCTTGATGTAGTTTTCAAAGTTAGCTGTCACAAAAAGATTAATCACAAATTGTTAAATTGTCTATTGTATATCATACTTTTCAACACATATTCGACATTTCTTGGATCAATGGTAGCAACATGTCTTGGGATGCCCAAAGCTGACATTGTTCTGTGTCAAATAGAGTTAGTTTTTTTTTTTTTAGCTGTGTATAATTTTCATTAATTTATGTTACAGTGTTAAATCTTCTAAACGATGGAAACCCTCTTGTAAAAAGTCATGAATGCGCGTCAAGTATTCCAACAGAAGTGGCAAATTGCCTACAAGTGGCCAACCAGGCTGTGTCTTAATGTCAGGTCTTTTCCCGTCAAATACAGCTCGATCATTATAAATGCAAGCTAAAAGTGAAAGGGTTGCAACAGCACCAGTTCCAATATAACGACCGATAGAAGACATTTGAGAAAGTAAGAGAAAAAAAAATATAAGGGGGGAAAAAAAGGGAGCGTAAACAATTTACCTATTTTTATATATTTTGTTTTACATAATCCATTGCGTCGCTTTAGGTCAAAATACCACTCCCCATCAAATTGATCGATTTTTCACATGAAGAAAATCCCTGATGTGAAGTTTACACTAAGCTCAGTTCACGTGGTCTATCCCGCTTTACCAAAATTCTGAAATGCCCACCCCACAAAATACTTTGTAGAACCCAGATAGTATTATGCGCGCGTTTTTCTGTCAACTTTAATAATTGGGCAAGGGTTTCTTGGAATTTATAGGGAGCACAATATACAACAAGAAGTAATTTTGAGCTGTTATATCCATAAATTAACTGTGATTGTACGTACAAACGAGTTTTTTTTTTTTTACCTGTATATCCCCACACCCATATGAAATATCAAGCAACTATTGCTTTTACCTAATTGGCCTCGTGACACTTTGCAGTTTTTATTGTCTGATTCTTTTGTTTTCGCATTTAGTCATTTCCAGGGGTGTGATGTTAAAGAAAGATGGGGCAATGATACGCTTGAAGTGATATTCTCTGACTAAGTAATTATAAAGAGCCTGTGAGGATCCACAAATTTTGAAACTTTCCACATGGAGGATTACGAATTGTGTTCTTAAGCTTTCCAGTCATATACATGCATAATAAAAAGAACCTTGGTATAGAAAGCCTAAACGTCATAAGAAGAGTTACCAAAGGTTATGGCACGAGATATAAATGCCATGGAATAGAGTATTCTAAGCTTGTAGCTGAGGAAGAACGATTTACCTCACATTTAGTGAGTTCATATCGCGTCTTTTATATCTGTGAATTTTAAATAACATATGCTATTACCCCTAATGATGTCTCTTAATATCGTCTTGTATGAGATCGAATTGCATTTCGAGAATCAGTGAGATTCTGCAATAGTTTTGAAAGCATGAATTTCTACCGACACAGAAAAAATCTCTATTACATAGACTATAGTTTTATTGAAATCTTTATATGAGTTAAAAATGAAGATGCTATATATTTTTATAAATAGCAGAATGAGAGTAGAAGGATTTATACTATACAATCAATAATCCGTAATATATATATATATATATATATATGTATAAAAAAAAAAAAAAATTCATTGGCATATTAACATAATTTAAAATTCAAGAATAACACGTAAGTTTCCATCTGACTTGAGCTCCCAGTTGACTGTAATTACATCGCCATTTGTAATATGTTCTGATATAAATGAATCATCCACCAAAACGAATATCTCCTCTTCGCTTTTTTTTCGATGCCAAACAACTTCTGTAATTCTCGAAACGGCAACAGACAGAAACGATGCGAGCTTAATTTTCAAATGGTGCATAGTGAGCTTATAAAGTAATACTTGTTTAGGGCTTGTATTGAAATGGCGTGTCCATACATACACTGTCAACATTGGAACTTTCCTTTTTTTAGGTGGTATATCTTCAGAAAAAGGGTGCTTTCGCTTTGTGCTGATAGGAGGTAATGTGTGATCTGGAAGGATATCGTCAAATTCATCAAGCTTTTCGATCGTTAAATCCGGAGAAGTAGGGGTTTGATCTAACGGGCTAGTTGGTTTATGCTCCTCAACGAATTTTGACCAAAGAGGATGGTCTTCGGGAGCCCCGTCTGTAGAGGCTATTATCAAAAATAGGGTTAGTTAGACATGAAGAATATATATACGACATGATCATACAAATCAGCTTGGCGAGTTGTTTTTGTATTTGCCTTTTGTTATCTTTGTTTTTACGCTCTGCGCCCTACACAATATCAATATAAGCACAAAGAATAAAATTGCGCGGTGGGATTCGTACCTTATCTCTAAACAACTTGATTTTGCAAAAACATGTTTCTTTATATTCATACTCGTCAGTCATTGTCTTCCGAAGTATGCCTTTAAACGAACTTGATGGTGGATCTAAGGATAGCTGTGTAGTTTCAACAACAACTCTCATAGGAATTCCTTTGACACCTTTAATCCTGGAAAAGTCGGTAGACAAACAATTGAATCGAACATATAACTTGGCACCAAAACGGCTATGCCAATCAAATGAAATACGATCGAAGGAAAGGGTTTGAACATTAAATACTCCTGTTGTTTGGTTAGCATCTATGTCGAGTACCCTTGCATCAGCAGGGCTATCTTGTTGGCTGATCCAGTACTTCCAATAATTTGCTGCAGATGATCGGTGATTTTGTTCGTGGAATGCAATAGATATAACACTCGTTACTGTACTTGGTGCATCTATAGTAGGCTCGAAGTTTATAAGGTACGATTGCCCACGGTTGAGATAGGTGATGGGTTCGTCATCATTCTTTTTAGCAACTGCGGTGGGAGCTATAATAAGGCAAAATCAGCTAAAGTTCCTTTACAGAAAAAAATAGAGAGAGTGAGAATTTACCATTGAGAACAATATTGAACAAAAACCCTCTAGTATATAAAAAACACAAGTTAATATACTGATGGTATAGGATTCAAGACCTCCTTGGTACTTACGTGACATTAGGAAATGGTTTGTCAATTGACCCTAAGTTTATTGTTTTATCCTTGATAGGAACCAAGGCGTTGGAAACTGAAGGAGGCGAGAAAAATTGTTGGTCAGAATATGTGAGACAAGCATTCGCGCTTTTTAAACGAACATGCTGCTTATGCGAGATAGAAGGCGAGATATAGCTAGGTGGGCTGTAAGACTTTGTACGTAAATACTCTGAACCATGGCCTTCATATTTTGGCCAATACATGTCTTCAGGTGATTGTTGCTGTAAATCAGGAAAAGAAAACAGTTCGTTTCGAGCATAAATTTGGGGCTTGTTACACGCATTCCAATCAAAATTTGAGTATAAAAGATTGGGTGATTGACTTTGATTATCGACCATGGTAAAATGAGGGATTTGGGGGAAATGATGGTATGGGTTGTAGCTACAATAAATCAGAGAGAAAAAAGTTAGTTTAGTTCGATATATATATATGCCAGACTTTCAGTTGCACAAATCAAACCGGTTTGCTCGCATATTTATTTATGTGCACATGTGTGTTCTTGTGTTTACCTTTCTGTGATTTGCTCAAATGATGTTGGAGAAGACGTTAAAGATTGATTTTCATCAGATCCAAGGTGAGGGCTAAAATATTGGCTGGCTAACATGTTAAGGAGAAGTAAAGATACGTGGAAAAGTATACAAGATAGAAGGAAGGCCTGCAATTAAATATAATAAGACTCTATTTATACGTGAACACTAAAGGAGATGAAAAAAAAAAAAAAAAAAAAAAAAAAAGGTTCACTATTTATACTTCCTGAACCCATAGTTAGAATTACGTTGCACTAATATGCTTGAATAAGGTATTAACAGAATAGCCTTTTTAGAAGCAAAACTTCATATCCTATTGGATATTAACGAAAAGAGTTAAGGACTCTATGTCAATTGTGGCAATAGAACAACACAAAGCTAATCGAAGTACTCCTTTTTTTTGACTTTGGAAAAATGATAATTTTCTAATAATGGTTTAGGTATTAATAAAGATGGAACGGAGCTTAGGAGATTTGCTCAATATGAAGTATAGGAAATGAATGCTTGAAGCTCCTTCTTTGTGTAAAAAAGCCAAATAAAGCAACATAATCTGATGGTAGATAAAGTACTCAAACCTTCGTAATAGCCAAAAAAGAAAGACACCTCCCCTGCCCTCTCCTAGTTTAAGTTTATTGACATAATGTAAAGTTTCAAATGTTGTTATTGAATCTCTACATCTCGCACCTTAAAACTAGCTGCACGAAAGCAAAGCTTCTTCGTATTTCTTCACGCAGTTTTGACAAGCAATGCAAAACTCTAAATAAGGAACAATGGCTTACTAGTGCATTCAAATAATACACTCACGATTTTTTTCATTATATTGACAAAAGTCTGTGTTATAAATGATTCCTTGAATATCAGCGCTATGTAAGTTTTATAGTCTCCTTTATTCCAACTTGATTCACCAATCATCTCTCACGACCTATTTCCCTTGGAAACATGAAAGTCTTTTTAGTTCATTGCATCTAACGCCATGTTATTTTTTTTTTAACTAAAAGAAATATGTAGTATCCCTTTCTTTTTCGTGCTACCCTTGGTTTAATTATGCATACGTTCTAAAATGTATATGACGCTGTCTAATTTTCTTAATACACTGTATAAAACTAGCAAATATTTCTTTTAAATGTGATTCTCTGAATTTAAGAGTTTTGCAATAAGCTACTTCAACTAATATTTCTCTCCTTAAATAACACAAAAACAAATAAATCAATGTGGACTTTGGCTTTATTAGGCATTTATAGATACTCCTTGAAATAATATACATTCAAAGCAAAAGGGTAACACGAATCTAAACTGTAAGGGAGCTCATTAATTTATTTAAAAATATAATCAAAAAAGTTACAAGTACCACAAACCCTTTTGAAGGAATATTCAGGAGTAGGATAACTTTGTACACGGAATAGTCGGTACACCTACCGGGTCGGTTAAACAACGGTCATGACAAACATATCAACAAAGACAAAGCAATGGCATATCCTCTTTCATTGTTCCTTTCTTTTTCCTTCTCCTCTTAGTGTTAGTTAACAGTACTATGAGACAGGGTCGAGCATGTAAAGTAGAAGGGTGTTGTATAGTCACTGATAAATATGGAGTCCTTCCGTCACTTGTGTCAAACGAAAATGACACTCGTTATCCGTCATGTCTGTACAACTGGCTTTATACCCTGATCTACTTTCCTTTATTCGTGTATCTTACCTTACAAGGCATTGTATTTCATGTTTTAGGACGACCAAAACGAGCCGGTTGGGACTTGGTTACATCGACAACTGTTTCCTTACTGCGTGCTCTTCGTGATGCTTATCCAGATGGAAGCCTTGTTTTTTGGAGGTGTGTTTTGAGCTTACCGAAACAAATGACTCAACGACGGGGATGGTATCCTAGTCCTTTTAAAACAAAAAAACTGGGACTCAAAGGCATACTTGCTGATTGCGATACATTAGAAGATGGAAAACGTATTATCAACGCTGAATGGGTTACTCATGACAATAGTGAAGAAAAAGGTAGCAAAGTAGCTTTATGTTTTCATGGTGGTGGGTTTTGTGTAAAAGATTGGTCCTCTTATCTTCAAATACCTACCAAGCTTGTAAAGTATACTAACAGAAACGTATTTTGTAAGCAAAAAAAAAGTAATATTTACAATAACAGCTCACTTACATAAGCGTTCATTTATAGCGATTAGCTATCGTTTATCACCAGAAACAAGATTCCCAGGGGCTTTGTATGATGCAGTGCAAGCATACTTCCATTTAATTGACGATTACCAAATAGATCCGAAAGATATTACGTTTGTTGGAGATTCAGCAGGAGGAGGGTTAATTATGTCACTATTATTGTACCTTCGCGACCATGGTTATCCTCTCCCAGAAACCTCAATACATATATCGGTAAAGTCTTAAGGCAGTATCAAATCGAGTCTTTGTTTATTTATATTTGTTTTCATATTAAGCCATGGTTGGATATTTCTCATGAACATCCTAGTTGGACAGAAGCCAAAGAAGTAGATTATATACCTACTAAACCACATAACGACAACCTGAATCCAGCATTGTTTTATGTTGGAGCTAGCCAATATCATCAATTAAAGTACCATCCTTACGTGTCTCCTTTGTATGCCAACCATTATAACGATTTACCACCCATTTTGATACAATCAGGAGGCTCAGAAGTCATGAAAAGCGAAATAGATTGCTTCATGAGAAAACACGGTGATTGTAATACATTTATAAAACACGAAGAATACAAGGTATATAAATCGTTCTCTATCTTTTGTTTCCATTTTAAGCAGTCAAAGATAACTCAATATATATACATCTACTATATAGGATATGGTCCATGATTTTCAAATGTTTGACTTTCCACAATCCCGTCTAGCATTTATGAATATTCAAAAGTGGTTTCAACAGGATTTACAAGAGTGCCAGTTGAATAAAAAATAGATTTTTTTTTTTTTTTTTTCATGCGGAGAAATGATATAAGATAAGGGGAGAGATAGTGCACGTGATATATTAGATGTGGCTACACGTTTGCGTAACCATGGCAATTCAATAAGTGTTGGATCGACAAGCCCATCAGGCATATAAACTCACTTGCTTAATGCTCAGAAGCTTAATCTAATTTGAGCGCATATATCTCTTTTGTTAACTTTAATTTTTAACATTTTCAAAAAGTAACCTAAAAGAAAAGAAAAAGCCCAACTGTTTTTTGAAGTAACAAAAAAAAAAAAAAAAAAAATTGACAATGGGGGGACAAAAGATGTTTTATCTCAAAAAACTTATCTATTTCCAAACTTATCTATTTCAGTTACAAAAAAAAAAAAAAAAAAAAAATTCCTTTTTTCTTTTTCTTTTACACAGGCAAATAATATGCGTTTAGTACCAAGAGAAATAGATAAACTGTTACTACATCAAGGTACGTAATACGTTTTTGTTGTTCAACTTGCGTTTTCATATTTATACATTTTAGTTGGTGTTCTCGCACAGAAACGTTTAGCAAGAGGAGTCAAATTGAATAGAACAGAAGCCACAGCATTAATTGCTTCCCAGCTTTTAGAATTAATGAGAGATGGTTGTTACTCAGTTTCACAGCTTATGGACATGGGTAAACAAATGCTAGGCAGGCGTCATGTTATTCCCGACGTGTTTCACTCATTAAAAGAGGTTCAAGTTGAAGGAACGTTTCCTGATGGCACTTACCTCGTCACAGTTCACGACCCCATCTGTACAGATAATGGCAACCTAGAACTCGCTCTCTATGGTTCTTTCTACCCTATCCCATCTGAAGACAAATTTCCATTAACTACTGACGATGACGACACATCAAAAGGTCCTGGAGCAATGATCATCAAACCAGGAAAAATAGAATTAAATGCAGGCCGAAAACGAATATCACTCACTGTTACCAATTACGGAGATCGCCCTATTCAGGTATAATTGACAGTATATCGATGAAACACTTGGCTAAACTTTATTTAGGTTGGTTCCCACTATCATTTCATTGAAACTAATGCAGCCTTGCATTTCAATCGTGCATTGGCTTACGGTATGCGACTTGATATCCCTGCAGGCTCTGCTGTACGTTTTGAGCCTGGCGACTTTAAAACTGTTACATTGGTTGAAATTGGCGGCAACAAGATTATTACAGGCGGTAATTCACTAGCAACGGGACCTGTTGATTTCATTCGTCTTCCAGAAATTGTGAATACTTTGATTAGTAAAGGTTTCAAACACGATGTCAACGCACCTTTATTGCCAGCTCCCACATCGAACGTTCTTGACAGAGAATACTATGCAGATCATTTTGGCCCTACAACTGGTGACTTGATTCGTTTAGGTGACACTGAACTCTGGGCTCGTGTGGAGAAGGATTTTACAGTGTATGGTGATGAATGCAAGTTTGGTGGTGGTAAAGTATTACGTGAAGGAATGGGACAAGCGACAAACCAACTCGATGATCAAGTACTCGATCTTGTCATCACAAATGCTTTGATCATTGACTACACGGGTATTTATAAAGCCGATATTGGTATTAAGCATGGTATTATTGTGGGTATTGGAAAAGCGGGTAACCCCGATGTTATGGACGGTGTCACACCAGGAATGATAGTAGGAGCGTGCACAGAAGCCTTGGCAGGAGAAGGAAAGATCTTTACAGCAGGTGCCATTGATTCTCACATTCACTTTATTTGTCCACAGATTTGTTATGAGGTAAAACTTTTCCCAAACTGTTATAATCCTAATTTGTTTAATATTCCTTTTTAAGGCGCTTTCCAGCGGTGTCACGACCTTGATTGGTGGTGGTACTGGACCCAACACAGGCACCAATGCGACAACATGTACGCCGGGAAGACACCACATTGAAATGATGATGAAAGCAACAGATGACATTCCAATGAATTTTGGTTTCACTGGTAAAGGTAACTGCTCAAGTCAAGAAGAACTGGTTGAACATATCAAGGCGGGATGTTTGGGTTTGAAATTGCATGAAGATTGGGGTACAACACCAGCTGCAATTGACGCTTGTTTACAAGTCTGTGATGACTATGACGTCCAGGTAAAGGAATTATTCAAGTACAATGAGCATTTAATTAAAAAAAAAAGTCTATTTATAGGCCACTATCCATACAGATACTTTGAATGAAGCTGGTTTTGTTGAATCTACAATTGGTGCATTTAAAGGAAGAACTATTCATACTTACCACAGTGAAGGCGCTGGTGGAGGGCATGCTCCTGATAGTGAGTTTTATAGTTCTAGTTTTGGCACTCTACTTATACTTGTATAGTTATCACTGTATGTAGTGAACCCAATGTACTTCCATCGTCTACAAACCCAACTCGACCATTTACATCAAATACTCTGGATGAGCATGTGGATATGCTAATGGTATGCCATCATTTGACCAAATCTATCCCTGAAGATGTCGCGTTTGCAGAAAGTAGAATCCGAGCAGAAACCATCGCTGCTGAAGATGTACTTCACGATATTGGTGCAATTAGTATGATTAGTTCTGATTCGCAAGCTATGGGAAGAGTCGGTGAAGTTATATTGAGAACCTGGAAAACAGCTAGTAAAATGAAACAACAACGTGGTACTTTGAAAGAAGATGCAGACTTAGAAGGCGATAATTTCAGAATCCGAAGATATATTGCTAAATATACCATTAACGTGTAAAGAACCCTAAAAGAGCAACGGCATTACGTACTTGTATACTAATTTGAATTATAGGGCTAAAGCGCATGGTATTGGACATCTTGTTGGGTCTATAGAAGTAGGAAAAGTAGCAGATTTAGTCTGTTTTACACCAGAATATTTCGGTTCTAAGCCAGAACTTATTTTGAAAGCAGGTATTATTGTGTGGGGACAAATGGGAGATGCTAACGGATCCATTCCTACTACTGAACCTACTATATCTCGACCTATGTATGGCGCTTATGCATCTAGTTTATCGAGTTCATGCTATTTATTCGTATCACAAATATCTATTGATGAAGGTGTAATTCAAGATTACAAGCTCCGTAAAAAGATTGCAGCTGTCAAAAACTGTAGAAATGTATCTAAAAAGGACATGGAATTGAACGATGCTATGCCTAAAATTACAGTGGACCCTGAGACCTACAGGGTGACTGCCGATGGAGAGGATTGTATATGTGATCCAGTTTCATCATTGCCCCTTACACAATCTGTATACCTGTTTTAACAAATTTGTATTTTTATTTTATAAAATATCATATATCGAGCCGAAACACATTTTGTTTTCTTTTAGCTATATGTTTACTTTGACCCCCTACTGTGTACAAACTTTAAAGATCTTCGTTTTTTTCCCTAGGAATAATTATGATTCATCTCAATACCTGATTTCACTGGTTAAGTTCCAGTTGAACACTATGCTCTATAGTATTATATAGTTTTCTTATAAGCGAAAAGTTTAGCAATAAAAAAAAAGACATATTGGCAGACTTGAATAAATAAAAAAAAAAAGTGTTACATAAATATATCATTGTTTGAAACAGTAGACAATAATAAAAGGTCCTTGATCATCTTTTTTTTTTTGTCTCACCATTGATTTGACATTCAGAAAACCATATATAAAAAACAGTGCCTGATTTTCCTTTTTTTCATGTATTTTAACATTACCAATGACTTCAAGGTTTATAGAATATTTTAACATTGAAGAACCCTTAGAATTCATTCAAACAGAAACATCATGTCTAAAAGAACATAGTAAATCATTCAATCTATCAACCTCAACTGTAAACACTATCTCGACGTCTAAAAGCTCATTGTTTGACCCTTACATTGACGAAAAAGAATCTGTAAAATCAAAACTAAAGCGTATCATATCCACCTTAAGGAAGTCGAAATAGAATCAAACAACCACATATATACCCTATGTACATATTATAATAAATTCTTACCTTGCACTCAAAGTCCGTTTTGCTTTCAGGCTGTTAACTATATTCGCTTCACTATACACAAGAAATAAGTACTGTATAACATTTTGTTCTCTATACGCTGACATATAAAATTACTTCCCGGGCCAGTATGCTCTGGTTTTTCTGTCAAATTCAAAAATTAGAACATTAGCAGAAAAGTTATATATAATAAAACCACAAATAAACTTGGTTCAAAAAGAATAGCTTTCCATTACAGGTTGGAGCGGCAGTACATACATACTCGCTATGCATATATGTCTATCATAGCAGAAAGTATATGAATTACGACAGAAGACTTGCCTTGCTCCTTTATGTAGGCTTATATTAAAGATTGTAGGTCTTTTACAAAAAAAAAAAAAAAAAAAAAAATCATGAGCTAAAGTTTGCAATATCTAATTTTGGAATTGCGATTAGAAACAAAAACAAGATCATATACTACTTAATGTCTAAGAAAAGAGTGTTTCATTTGCAGGCACTGCTTACATTACTCCGTTCATATAATACAGTATAGAGTTCCCCTTCCAGCACCACTACCTGTCAACGGCTTACCCTAATTCAGGGCGAAATCACGAATAGAGTCAAATCAATAAACTATATCGACTCAATTCTGGAAGAGAATAATTAAACGTCGCCCCAAGACTTGCCTTTTTGGGAAACCGTCGCCCCGACGTTCTCTCGTAAAAATAAAAAATTTTCAGCGGATATTTTGCACTTTCAAAAATGAGCTTTTGATGAAAATCCGTCGCCCCTAAATATTTTCAAAATGAGCGTTTTTGAATAGCATCTGAACCTAAAAAAAAAAACGGCCAAAATTTAGCTTTTGACCTGACCAAAAAATCGAAATCGTTAAAAAAACAACAGATTGTCAATTGAAATTTTTCTAAGTCATTTCAGCACATCAGATTTACTC